>CAVNYN010286411.1:0-34044 GCA_963692815.1 Nyctanthes arbor-tristis | reverse complement strand
TGGGGGGGGGGGGGGGGGCTACATTAAACAAGTGTAGAGTCAGTTGATACGTTTGACTCCCAGCAAACCAGAAAATCACGCAACTATCGCATATGCTCACTCTTGATCCAATGGTCTCACAAACAAAATACAATATATCCCTAAGTTTTAATATCACTGTCTTTCATACCAAAAGTCTCTAATCTAACAGAAACAAAAAGGAAAAAAAAATTGAGAAGTTCTAGAGATACCAAACTAAGTAATTCTCAATCATGATTAAATTACAAGAATTTGATGGAAACTATCACAGACATTAAGAAAAAAATTTCCATTTCAACTTTGATCTTCATTTGTTCCCTATAAACACATACCCTCACTTTAATCAAAGAAGTATAATATCACAATATCTTGTTCGTTGTAACACTTTCCTCAGCCAATCTTGATAAGCAAATGGAAGTGTACAAAGTTCATGCTCCAATCAAATCCTTAACAATAAATCTCTCTCAGGTAAACGAGTAGAGATGAATTTGCATAAAACGCAGAATACATGAGAAAAGGACAAACATAAAATCATTAACCCATATGTTCTCCACATCCTTCTGCACTTTATAGAGGACTATTCCCAAGGGACTCCAAACAACCAAAAAATGAATATATAAAAGACAAGTAATTAAAAATGAAATATTTTTCTCAGTAAAACTCGTTAAAAAGAAAAGGACAAAGTAAATAAATCTTAAGCTTCTGGTAAACCCTAAAACACTCTAGTCTCTAGCCCTCTGTATATGTGGCTATCTAGGCAACCGGGTATGTATAACCAAGAAGAAAAACGCGAAAAAGTTTCTAGAAACCAAACACCCATAAATTTCCGCCTTTTTCCCCCTCAGCAACTCAGTTCAAGAACCAGAATCAGTAAATAAAAGTTCAGTCTTCAGCAAAACCCAGAAGCCCTAATCCCTCACTCAGCAAAAAAAAACGCATGAATTCACATAAAAGTTCTATCTGCAAAACACATTAACCATTTATTGTACCTAAAGTTCAAAAAGAAAAAGAAAAAGAAAAAAAAAAGAGAGGAGAAACCTTGGAGAGATTGACGTAGAAGAAGAGAGACTTCTTAGTATTGGAGACTTGGATTCTGTTCTTTTTTTGTGATTCAGACAAAGAGATGTTGATATTGTTAACTCCCTCCGTTATGCCCTCCATGTTCTCTTCCAGTTTTGGGGTTTCAAGTTTCAAAATCTGAAGGCCTCAATCGAAAACCTCTTTCTTTAATATGGGATTTTTATAACAATCATATGGGCGTTCTGTGAATTTAAGCAAATCGCTTGTTGTAGTTTGGCGATTCTAACATGGATATCTTGCTTTGTGGAAAAAATACGAGTAAATCGTGACGTTTTCATGCACCCTTTTTTTATTTATTATGGGGAAATATTTACAAATCTTTTACTACTTCCACCTCACAAAAATAGTTTAATTCTTATTTTTACAAAGCCTAAAAATGTACACTTAATTAATGGTATTGAAAAAACAAATTTAAAATCATTTTTCAACTATACATTTTTATTTATTAATTATTACATGCTAATAATTATATCTTGTTTATAAAAATACACAATAAATAGGGTATATATAAGAAAACTAATATTTTAATTATATCTTTAAAAAAAAGTGTCTATATTTTTGAATAGATAAAAAAAGAAAATTGAATTATCTTTGTGGATGGAAATGGTACAAAATAAGGTGATTTTTCTATCTTACGTCATGTATTATGATTTGAGGAAAAATAATTTAGAGGTAAAACAATGAATTTACCCTATCTTGTAAAAGATTTTATAAAAATTTCACTACAAATAGCAAGACTCCTCGTGAGTCGTGACACAATATGTTAATATAATATATACCAACGTGGTAATATACGAGTGTTTGAAATATACCTCATATTTTTTAAATCAACTATCTATATATTGTCACATTAGTATAATACATATTAACTAGTATAATAAATTTTTTTGTAAAAATAACCCATACATTTTCCACTTATAAATATCTTTAAAAACCTATTTGAACAGAAAAATGAACTTTTAAAGATTTAACTTTAACTTCTGACCTTTTTGAACAAACAATGCCAAAAATTCTCTCCTCCCAGACAGGTGGCAGGATATCCTGCCCACCCGCATATTGGACCGCCCGCCTTGTAGGCGGGTTAGGAGGAGAAAGGTTTAGCTATTAGCTCAAAGCTTCTTTTAGAATGGGATAATAGTTTCAAGTCAAAAACTCAATACTTATGGGTGTTGATCTGAAGGGGCAGGTAAAACCTAACCCTCTTAAATAATGAGGCAAAGCGGCCTCCCAGATTGCTTAACGGGGCAGGATAAGTGTTGCACACTCCAAACCCACCCATCCATTAACCTTTTTTTTTTTTTTTTTTCTTCCTTGGTGAATTAAAAAAATTATGCAAGGAATAAGAATTGAACAGCACCCACCACTTTGCATACACCTCCTTTTTTTTCCTTTTTTTAATTTTTTATTTTTTTTAAAAAATTCCACAAGATTTACTTTAGGATATTTTTAATGCTTGAACTCTGAATATTTTGTGAATAGTCGTGTATAATTTTATAACATGTTATATTAATGTTATTTTGGATATTCTTATGTTATTTGAATGTTTATAAAGTATTTTATAGTATTTTTGCAATTTCAAATTTTATGAGTACATGGTAAAATTTTTAATCCCCGATCTGAGTAGTGTACCCAACCCGAGCAGGCAGGAAAAAATACTAGGGGTTTTTTGACAAAGTACTAATAGTTTTTTTTGACCATTTTCAACACAAAGGTACATTAACTTTTTTTGTAAAAATAAGGGGATCAAGGGTAGCCCACTTAACCCATGGCCTTGCCTTTTACTAGAGATATCCGGGTTCAAATCCCCCATCCTCTCCCCTTCGTGCCCTTTGTAATAAAAAAAAAAATAACTTCTTTTGTAAAAATCATGTAGTCAATGGTCTCATTGTCACCAAATCACCCATTGCACTAACGTCACGCAATTGTCACATCATCGATCACCAACTAGTCACAACTCAACTCTAACAAGTCACAACCTAACTCCGACGAGTCACAATCCAACCCAACATCACGAGCTAAAGTCAATCAATTTCAGATCAAAATCAAATAAAAACCGTACTTTTGAAATCACTTTCGGGTTTTTGAAAAAAAAAATCCCAAAATTGAATCCCCAACTTCGAGAGGTGGCGATGGCGGAGTTTGGCCATAGCATTGGAGAGAGAGAGGGAGAGGGATGGAGTGGAGTGGGAGTGGGTGGGGTAATGCGGAACCCGAGACTTCCAAATTTGCATTTCAGACCTGCTTTTCACAATCACATCCCTAAAGAACATTATTTCACTAATTTTCCCAAAATACTAACTGGCACAGTGTGGGGAAAGCATACCCAATTTGAACCCTCCCCATTACCATTACTATTTTTGAGACACAAACCAATCAGCTCAAGCACTCTCCATAGAGTTGTACCACTTGGGAAAAGAATTTTGTAAAAAATTTAACAAAGTTGACACATTATCAAATCATATTTTTCAAGGCTTTACAAAACTTTTAAATCAGTAATAAGCCCATAAACCATGTGTCAATTTTATTAAATTTTCTTGTTCAAATAGAATTATTCCTCTCAATATCATCACATCAAATTTCTATACCAATAGCAGAACAAATGTAATGGTTTTAAGACACATTGTATCATGTGAACATTAATTAATCAAATATATTCCACGTTGACCAAAAGTATGGGCCCAAAATATGACGACAAAATTACCAAAGTGCCAATGAGTGTTTTAACCTCACTCCGGTAGATAATGCAACATAACTTACAACTTTTAACATAAGGGCACGTTTGGTACACAATACTAGACAAAATAAAGATTTTTGAACACTTGAATAATACAGCTGTCTACTGCCTTGATCAGTCTTCACCAAACATGCCGTAATATTTGGTTATATACATTAGTGCAAGCATCATTAGAAGACATGGACCGAGCATTTCAATTTTCCATTTTTTCCTTTTCTTTTGGGGGGAGAAGTAACTAACAGTTGACACCACACTGGCCTTGTGCAGATCTCTTTGTAGCCTCTGATGTAAATGGATCGATGCGCACCCAAAGAAGGGAGAAAATGGATGCAAGGAGAATCGACCAGACGATGACGATAGTTGGAGTGCGGTTTTGCCGGCCCATCAAACCCTTGAGGAAGGGGTAAAGGTGGACAATGACCCAAATAGCAAAGAACAACTTCCCAAACAGAGGACCCCACGACTGATACCCACTGTTAATGGCATATGAAACACCAGCAACGATTCCTACTAAGTTCACAATAAGGACAGTGGTCGGGGGGATGAGAAGGGATGTCCACTTGAACACGTAAAGCTCTGCAAAATCTCCATCCTCATCTGATGCCTTTGAAGTGACAGTGAAATTTGTATCTATACCTGCAAGGACTTTGAGCAGACCTTGGAAAACAGCAAAGAGATGGGCCGATGTCCCACCAATGACCCAGAACTGTTCATTTCTCCACCAGTCTTCAACACTAACACCACTCCATCTCATTTCCAGAATTCCAGTAGCAAAAATAGAGGCGAAAAGAAGAATGAACCACATGCTCGCAAAATTGCTTATCTGCACAAGGATGAGTAGGTCCACGGTCAAAACGTTGCAATGGAGATGAGAAATGGAAAAATAGCCATAAAAAAACTGGTGGAATAAAGGGGGAATTGCCGTATGGGTAAGCTTAAAACGGCAAACAAAAACTAATGTTATCTATCACCACTGGTCATCAACATCGTGCACATGTGTCATTAAATGATACATCTCATTTGATTTATCATCGTTGCCACTGCATTGCCACATAGGGTGCGTGATAATCGCACCATTGGTGATAAATAGCATTATTCTTAATGAAAAAAATAAACTAACAGGCAGACATAAGCTTCAGATTGGAGGAAAACATGCTAGTGAAACTAGTTGCTTACCTCAGGAATGATAAATTTATTGGTAAGAAGACATACAGCCGGCAGGATGCAATAGGCAAGCAGCGGAATGGATGTGAGGGGATAAACAATAGTGTTGATATATGCCAATCTCTCCAACAATTTCAATCTCCCATTGTAGCCATACCATATAGGGCAATGCCGACTCAGAAGAATTTCAACGGACCCCAAAGCCCACCGGAGCACCTGATTCAAACGATCTGAGAGATTGATGGGAGCAGAACCCTTGAAGGCCGGGCGAGGAGGCATGCAATAGATTGAAATCCACCCTCTTGCGTGCATCTTGAAACCCGTTAAGATATCCTCTGTGACAGAACCATATATCCACCCAATCTGAAAGCCAAGAATTCATCTAACTTAGAAATATAGGAAACGTAGTTCCTGTAAGCCAAATGATGCAAGTTTTGTTTCATTTTGTTCACAGAACTCTTTTTTGTGTTCCAAGTTACTCTCAAAAACAAAAATATTTCATGTTAGACACTGTCTGCCCGAATTAACAACAATGATTGCTTGGTTAACAGAAAATCCGTCAGTGCCTAACTTTTGCCAATCATGGTAGGCAAAGAAGCACATTTGTTGGACTTGTCATGCTTTTGAAATGCACTTCAGAAGGAAAACACAAAATAGGAATTGTAAAAGCAATACAAGCAAGATGTGTTTTTGACATAGTTACACTTGGACTATACAAAGTCATGCACAGATGAGACTTTCACACCCAATCTTTGACTCCAGTAATGCAGCGGACATAGGTTAAATGAAAATGTAAGTTCCATGATTTACTGTAGTGAAAAAATGCTAGAAGTTGAGTGACTAAATAAGCTTTTAACGCATGGCAAATAATGGAAGTTACCTCTTTGCCCCATTCAGTTTTGTCCTCGTATCCACAGCTAATAACATGGATTGCTTCTTTCAAAAGAGTAGCTGGATTTGTTGATGGTGGAATGCCTCCCATTTCCATGAAAGTGGCGGCGATGAAAACAGGCGATTGCCCAAACCGCTTCTCCAATCTCTTTTGAGACATAAAAAGCGTCTTTTCATCATCATATCCTGTAAAACATATGGAAAGTGTTACGCATTAATCACCATGATTTAAGTCAAGCTTGCATTAGAATCATTATGAATATAGCTAAAAAGTTGAAACCAAATTTATGTTACAGCATGAGACCCGAGATAGTGATATTAGTAACCTTCTCCAATAATACATTTGTATATGGTAAACCTCCAATTATATTTACAGAGGGAAGAGGCGAAACTCTGAGATAATAAATGTCGATAAGTCAATTGAAATAAAAGAATCAGTAGACTCTCTAGCATGTCAAGTTCTAGATGAGGTGGCTTAACATGCAGATCTCCCAGGTTGACTAATCGTCATCCACTGCAAAAGTAGCACATGTATGTCTGGGTATAAACTTTCTGGTCTGCAGATGAGTGAGTATTGAAAAATTTAAATGGGTGAGCTTGTCTTCTGTTTAATTGCTTGGGTTTTTAATTAAGGTGGTTAATAAGTATTCCAGTCTTTGCTTAAATGAGTCTAATGGAACGAAATCAAAGATTACCAATCAGCCCTAAAATCATATTCCCTTCCTTATTCAAAATTGTGAACGAGTCAATAGACTAACCTTCCACACCCTCTTCAATGTCCTCCATATTAAAGATAGGAATAGTAGATTCAGTTCTTTTTGCTGCTCTCTTCTTATCAATGTATTTCTTGTTGGCATGCCTTCCCTTCTTTCTAGAGCCACAGCAGCCCTTGACAATAATGTTTGGTTCCAAATCTTCCTCAGTTAGGACAGGGTCGTATCCATACAAAGCCTGCCTATTGAAGCAACATCCAGTTCCCACATAGACCGGACCCTGGATTCCATCAAGGCCTTTCAAGTTCATCTGTAGCACGAGAGCGTTACTGAGTTGGTAATGCATGGATGACAAAACTAGAGCTGATAATGTGAAATTTGTAAGGATTCGAATGACACTCACATCGAAGAACACAATATTGCGGTTAGCATATCTATCGTGCACATCAATGCCATCAAATCTTTGTGGGAATTGAACATAGCAAGTCTTCTTTCCAAGAAGAGGATCCATCAAGAAACACATGGCCTCTTTAAGAGCTTTGCTGTTGTTGAAGTAGTGATCACAATCAACATTCAAAAGATATGCTCCGTTTGTAAGAACAGCAGAGACACGAATCTGCATAGATACCAAAACATAATATCATATAGAAAATAGAAAATCAAACTATAAACATAACAGTAGAGATAAGCCAAGAAAGGTTTCAGAAATTCTTCACTTATAGCTACAATACACTCAGCCTAACTTGACGTGCAAAAAAAAGGCAAGATTCGAGGATACACTTTTCATTACTGTCTTAGTCTCTTATTATATTTTTAAGGCGTGTCAACTGGAGTACTCTGGATGATATCTGCTAATGTGAAATAGCAGGATATTCTACACAGTTTTGGTGTTTATTATTGAACGGATCATAATAAATACCAATACAGAAATCAAATAGGCAACTGCAAATTTTTCCAATAAATCTGGCTACCTGAATAACTGCTGCAAGAAATATAAATGTTGACCATACATTGAAAACTGGTCATGTCTCATACAGCAGCATTATTGAGAAATTAACTTCACAAACTAGCAAATACAGCAACTGGCACGCAATTAGTTATGACCACTTTCAAACCAGTGTTTACATCAATAGTGTAAAACACAAAATAATTATATTCACTAACAATGGCAGAGATTAGCCACCAATAACCTACCAAAGCATTCATAGCACCAGCTTTCTTGTGATGTTGGAATCCTGGACGCTTTTCACGAGAAACATAAACCAAGCGAGGAAGCTCGTTTCCATCTGTATCAAGGCCACCACTATGTCCCAGAAAAACCTGATATTTCACAAAGTGAATCTAAGAGTTAAAAGAGGATTTACGGAAAATACAAACTAGAATACTTCAATAGACAAATGCATTACCTGGATCATTCCTGGATGATCGCGAGGGTTATTTCCAGGCCAAGAAGTTCCGTCTTGCATTGTCCATCCTTCTTCTGGCATCTTCTGCGCTTTGGCAACAAGTGCATTGATACGTACCTTAAACTCTTCATACTCTCTCTGCAGAACAATTTTTCATAATATAAGAGATTGCAAGATATGTTTTCTGCCTTAGAAACATTTCTAGATCGCATGAAAAGTTTCAAAACTTAAACTGTTCACACTCTCTCTGCAGAATAATTTTTCATATAATATAAATTACCCATTTGGATATTGCAAGAAAGTTTTCTGTCTTAAAAGATAAAACATTTCTAGATTGCATGAAAAGTTTCAAATTACAAATAGTTATCTTCCGTGAAAATAGAATAGATGGTGAATTTGTTTCTTTTCATGTTTGTATTGGAACTATTGCCAATTACCTTCATTGCCCTGCGCTCCTTCACAAATGAAGGCTGAATCTTGTCCTTGAGGTAATCTATCTTCTGAGCAAAATAGAACTCAGGAGCTCTTGGCTCAATACTATGCTTCTTGCAAAAAGGCACCCATTTCCTCGCGAACTCCGCAGTTTCAGAGAGGGCTTCGAAGGTTAGCATTGCTGAACCATCATCTGAAACGTAACAGGAGACTTTGTCAACCGGGTAATCCACAGCAAGGATGGACAACACAGTATTGGCAGTAATAAGCGGAGGCTCTTTCATAGGATCCACTGTACTGACAAACACATCCACAGGGGCTAGCTGGGATGGCTCGCCCTCCCTGTCATATCTGAGAGATGAAATAGCAAATCATTATATAAGGGGATGAACAGTACAGAACAAAGGGCCAAAAAAGGGGAAAAAGAAAGAAAGAAGCCTGCTTTTTAAGGATGATAATTATCCATACTTCCTTACATAGGCATTTAATTTATGTATTACATGGTAACCACAAACCTTATTGCAAGTCTGTCCAAGTATGTCTCACGGTTAATGGGGTACCACTTTGGAAACTGATCCAGCAGCCAGGACAAGGCAAACCAAACCTCACAGATAACTGATGTCAGCCACAAAGGATAAGCATCCCTCACTGGATGAGTACAACGATATTGCAAGAAGAAGCCCAAGATAATCAGACGAAGGATGATCACAACACGGTAAGGAGTAAGATGAGAAGAAGAAATGGGCACAACACGACTCATGGGTTGACAAGCATCGTCAGCCCTGTCAGAGAAACAAACTATTAGCAATCCAGAAGGATTTAAAGATGAGACTTCCATGATGCAAATCTAGATGCAACGAGCAAGTTCCTTTTAAAATAATAAATGCCCCCGTGGGGCGTCAGGCTTAGACTATATTCAAACTGAAGTAGTGGCCCAGCAGCGTATAGAAGTATCTACAATCACAAAAAATCAGTATTTATACATTCTTGGGGAAAACGATTAATTCTTACATTTGTAACTCTTCTCCATTTGACCCAGTGCCTTCAATGTCTCCCTTCCCTTCACTGTATCTGTTGGTCATTTGCACCATATTTTTCTCCTGTTTTAATTTCCAACTTTCCACTCTCTCCTTCCAGTCAACATTTCCAAGTCCATAAGAATTCAAGTCTTTTGTAGGGTCCACAATTCTCACAGGAACTGCAAAAATTAATTGTGCATTAGTTGTTTTCATATAAAAATGACCTCAGAAAGCAAGCTAAGTGGATGCTAGCAAATTAAAACATACACAGTTTAGTAGCTTACCAGGCTGCCTTGGATCAATATAGGGTAGAGAGTGAACATGCCGATCTCCAGGGCCCAATGGTCCAGATGTACTTCTCACAGATTGTGTGTCTTGTACAGAGCTGGGAACTTCCCCCGACACCTGCCATTGGGTTTGTGAAAAACAAATATAATCATTGAAATAAATTTCAGTTGAAGGATGCAAAAACAAATATCCTAGGCTGGGTGTCTTCCACAGTCGAACGACACTATCTGATGTTCCAAATGACATTTTTATGCTCCTTCCAATCAAATAAAACATGCAGGGCCAAAACTTGATGCACCAAGAGAGAGAGAGAGAGAGAGAGAGAGAGAGAGAGAGAGAGACTTCCATTCAGAGTTTAAAGAAGAGGAAATGTAACTACAGAAAAAAAAAATCATAGCAATCTAGCCACAGATGCTGGGGTAATAGAATTATATCTAATGCAGGAGGATTTAAATTATGGAATCAGGCATTGGCTTAATCTATTTTTAGATCACATGTTGCAACTTTAATATCTGCAATGTATATGTTAGATCGGAAGAGCACACGTGTGAATCACAAAGTTTTTCTATCAATAGATGAGGAAGAGGCCCACGCCAAAACCACCACTCCGGCACAGGTGGATTTCATTATATATATATATAAATAATTCAATAATAATAACAATAATAATAAAATAGAAAAAACTCACAGGCTGCCCATTTGTAAGAAGAGGGATTGGTCGCTGAGACTCGCGTCTAGAAGATGAAGATAGTTCAACATCGTCTCCCTGCCACTGGGATCGAGTCTTGCTCTTTGCCTGAGAATAATTGAACTCATTGTCCAGATCATCAACATCATCTTCATCATCGTCACCATTGACTCGTGGACTCCCTAAAAGATGGATGACTAATTTAGTAAGCTCCAAAACTCCAAACAGAAGGGAGAAATATATATATATATATATATATAGACACACACACACACATATCAAATGAAAGTTAGAAGAAGACTGACCTTTGTGTCTTTTGTATCTACTCTTGCATTGTGGACATGACTGATTTCCATCTTTGCGTTCATATTCATAACACAAACGACAAACTGGAAAGGCACATTCGTTGCAGGCAACAAAGATATCACCATTGACAGTGAGCCCAACAGTATCACCACAAATCTGACAGATCTGGCCATTCAAATTCTTCAAGGGCTTTGGCTGCATTATATGAAACCAATAATTTAATCAAAACCAAACTAAATAATTTGCACACAGTTTGCTTCTTTCACATGCTCCACAAACTTGGATGTACACATCAAATATGAAGGCAATCCACTAGATGGGAAAATTGGCACATTTAGCTAGTAATGAACTATAATCATTCCATCAAGAACTGCCGGAATTCCATTAATGTTAAAAGAACCTAGCAGAAACCCCATTGAATGTGAGCCTATATGCACCAGAGAGATCAAAGATTGAAACTGAGAGGTGGTTTAGATTCGGGTTTAGAATTACGTACTATGTTTGTAGAAACTACGACGGAAGGATGGATCCAGATTGGAGAATTCCCTATGGAATCCCCAAATATGAAGCTAAAACAATCATACTGTAATACACAGTGGCAATCAGCAACTTTAGTATGATCAAGTATATAAGAAGAACGTGATAGTCTTTTCACATAGAGATGCAAAACTAGTCCATCACTATACTGAATCTTCAGAGCCCAGATAAACAGAATCATCAAAACGACACACCATATTCTCCGAGTCCAACATTAATTTTATCAACTCCTAAACTTCAACGACCAACAAAGATCATAAAAACAATCACATTTACTGGTTCTTAGTTCCCCCAAAAACCACACTCAACAAAATAAAAGGTCGTCAAAAGTTTTAAAATTATATATGAAATCTCAGAAAAATAAATGAAATAGTCAAAATTAAGAACACTTACAAATTTCAGGGAAAAGAATTAAAAATCAGCTACTCACGCAAGGATATCAAACACGACACTACAAGCAATCAGTATAAAAAGAACGCTAAAAAACAGCTAAATCATCACTTCAAGTTCCACATAAAGACCAAAATTTTAACACAAATATACTCCCACACTACCATCACTTAGATCTAAACAGAAAATCCAAATAATAAACAGAAAAGATCAGTATTTCAGACTAAAATCTGAAATAGTTTTACAAAAATCATACCGCGCTATCAGAATCATGACGGATTCTGACAAGCTCATTCCTCTTGTAAGATCCAGCCACCATCCCAGAAGTTGCTTCCATTTCTCTCTAGATTTCAACACTACTGTCGAAAATACAATCAGTATCCAATCAAGATCAGCAATATATTGTAATGTGGGTTTAGGTTGATTGAACAAAATCTTCAGAATCAGAATAAACAGAAATCACGGGAAATTTGAGTATGAGAAGGAGAGGGGCATTGGCACGGTTCTTAGACGGCATCACCAGGCCTCTCTATCTCTCCCGTTTCAGGCTCTCAGTCTTTTTATCACTTCCTTGGCTATTTTTTATTTTAAGAAAACTCTTGTTTTATCAACACTAACGTAAGGATTTTGTACTGGATGAACCGGTTGTCGGTACACGCGATTCGGCTAGCTTGGCTTTGGCGTGTTAGAAGCTTTCAAGAAGATTAAATTGCGTATGCAGTCCTTCACAAATACTCTCTTTCCATTTTTACACCTAACATCTTTCTATTCATGTTACCATCCTATCAACTTTGTTTAGACCTATAGTTTAGTTCTATCATCCACTCATCTATAAGTTCAATTAAAATGAAAAATTTTCCTTCATCTTTAGTAGTATCTAGTATATTATAGATATGTTTTATTATAGTGAAAACTAAATACAAAGTTTAAGAAAGAAATGTTGGACGTGGTGTCCAAAAGATATGTGATAGATAATTTTACACTTAAACAAATAACAATTTGTGAATTTTAGCTTTTAAGAAATAATTTCAGTACAACTAATGAGCATGTTAATTAGCACCAAACTTATTACTAGCATTTAATTTTGGTACAATCTCTATGTATATTTGAGGGCAACCCTAACTGTATGTTAAAGTGGAATAAAATACAAAAATAAAGTACAGGAAGACCTCCAACTATAGTTATATCTTGTCAGCAAAATCCAATTTACTACAGTGGTACGCCAACTATATTACGTTTGGTTTTTGTTTTTATTTTTATTTTTTTATTGTTTTGGTCAACCTTTTTTCCCTTTTTTTTGTTGCTTCTATACTTGTAATTTAGTTTTTTTTTTTTTTTTTTGGGGTTCAATTGCAAGTGATTTCAATTTTCTTCTTTATATATATATATATATATTTGCCTAATCCGTTTATTGTCAACCAATTAACTTGTAAGCAATAAAGGAAAACAAATAGCAAGGCCATGAACACAAGAAAAATGACATTACATAAAACAATGTAGCTCACTAATTCACTGAAGACGGTTATTAATACAGTGTATAACTATTTAATTTTTAGAATATGTTGATATTTTGAAAATTAAAGAAAGACAGAAAAAGATATATGTAAAGGAGAAGATACAGAGTATATGTAGCACTCTGAGGAAAAAATTCAAAAATTCCATAGTGACATTCTTGGGATAATAATTGGTTCGCTTCTTGCATATTATCTAACTAGTAGTAATCGATAAAGAAACTTAGTAATTGAATAATAGGTTATGTCATTTTCTAAGACTTTATAAATATGTTTACCTTGACGAAAAATGAAAAGATAAATTGAGTTTAATATTGACTATTTTATCTGTGAGTAGGATGGCAATAGGAATGACAAAGTGTAATCCGGTAACGAGTTTAGGATTAAAGGATATTTATACCGAAAATGCGACACTTGTATTAGTATAGTCGAAAATACAAGGACTTAATTATAAAATATAATAAGTAAAGGGATTTATCAAGAAATAAATGGAAAAAATCTAGGGACACTTGTATCCAATGAAAATCTCTCACATGAACTAAATCTAAAAAGCACACTTGGCAACTTGATTTGTAGAAATAAACTCTTGTACCTCCAATTGGACTCATTCTTATAGGTTACTTATAAATTATCTAGGGATATTTGGACATTTTATCATATGTGGAACCCAAGAATTTTTAAGAAATAGTTAAGCAAAATTCATCCATAAATTGCGCAAGGACTTGAACATCTCCAAAAGACCTTCAAAAACACTCTTTTAACTCTTCAAACAAGGCCTCTTGTATATATATATATATAGAACTCTCATTCTAAAGGCTACTTTGCTTAAATATGTTAAGGATTTGGAGGTATTTTGTCACTCACCAACATCTACTCATCTTTAAAAACATAGAAGCTAAGGTGAGTAATTCATTACTTTGGTTTCCTTTGGCATGCATAAGTTTCAAGCAAGTTCCAAATAAAAGCATATGTTTTGAAAATTATTGAAATGTTATCTTGTATAAGGATTATTAGAGCCCTTTTACTCATTTTGTATTGTTTGCTTTGATTTAATAGATGCTATGACTCCAAGATATGATGAGTAGTATGGAAATTTGCTATAGAGTAATGAATGATTGGCAATCCGATAAAGGCCAATTGGAAATTTGTTATGAATCTATGGTATTGTCATTGCCATCTTGATATTTTAAAGGCAATAAGGTGCCATGGATAGTAGGAATTTCTAGTAATTGGGGCCCTATAATGCATTAAAAAGGTTTGTGCATTCTAATATTTCTTAAATTTGTGACATGGAATGATATTTTATAACATTATGGCAAACCAAAATAAAGTATTACTCGCGAGGTATTTTATACTCATTTAGTATCTTTTATCTTTTTTTATATAGATGATCTATCGAAGAACTTATGAGAGGCAAGCAGAGGAGTGGAGACTCTCCCATGATGCAAGTATGATAATGCATGTAATTGAGACCGATATTTGGGCTTACTATGAGGATGCACCGGAGTTCCGGATGTACTTAATGCTCTTCCGATCTGTACAATATATATTGTGCCTACACTCTCATCCTCCTTCACTATGATAAGATTTGGAAAGACAAGCCAATATTTTTTGTTTAATTCTAATACAATACTAGTCCAGTAAGAAAATAGAGATTGTAGCATAAATATATATAAATGTATGAAATATAAGGTAGAGACGTGATATGTAATGTAATGGTATAATTAGAACTTTTGTTTTGATTGGAGTTCTCATTTTCAATGTAGAGACCCCCAGTCCTCTATATGGTTAGTTAATAAATAAAATAGTTTTTATGTAATGAATTGTGTTGATTGTGTATATTTACTATGATGTTAACTCTTAACAAGCTTGTTTCTACATATACTTTCAAGTGAAATCATTCATGCAATCAAATTAATAAACATAAGAAGAATTTCTTGTGACATGGACTTCAAAATGTCCCTAGAAGTATAAACATCTCTTTGAAATATAAAAAGATATTTCATGAATAACATAATTTTAGGTGAAAAGAAGGGACTAATAATATCACCATCTAGATAAAAACTTATGATACTTGTTTGATTGACATGTCACGACACTCGTTAGCCTTTGTTCCATTAAAAGTCTATTAAAAGCTTCCGTCATCGCCTAAAGAAACAACTTAACACCATGTGGTAAAATAATGTGGGTGTGACAGTATATGGTTGGTGATATTTTTTTAAATAGAGTATATTGCATCAGTGTGGCTGAGGGAGCCTTCAAACTTTAAGTATGCGCAAATTAGATTACAAAAAAAAAAATATTTACAAGACAACATAATGTACTTAAAAAATACAAAATAAAATAAAATTATACCTAGTTTTATATTTTGCTAATGACATAAAATAAATTTATATTATCATCAAATAATCCTTGCCCGTGGAAAACACACATACAAATAAACTAGTTACACATAAGGAAAAAATAAACAAGAAAGAAATAAAAATCATTAATTAGGACAATGAGAGAGAGACATGAGATTATCAGCACTTAAAATAAGATAAAGAGATATAACATAATAAAAGGAGAAAAAATTAGTAATTGTTTATGTGGATTTGTGATCCAAGTGCACTTACTCTGCTTTACCCTTTCCCTTTCATCTTCCTCCTCTCTCAGTGCTATATAGATGAAACGTCTTTATTGCAGAAAACATCAAGCAAACCCTCCCCTCCCCCCCCCAAAAAAAGAGGAAAAAATGGGTATGCACGTGCATACTTGTGCATCTTGTCTATATTGTATTTTAGAGTACACTGTAAAATAATATAGTGTATATAGGTTTGAGATGGTTTGAGAAAGTAGACTTTGGACTAAATTTGCATCTTTTGAAGAAAGGGGATCCGCTTCGAAGTGTATGTTTTTGTATGGAGAAAAAGAGGAAACCCGTTGGTTGGTTGGAGAAGGTTGTGCTGTGGCCAGGCTGTACTTTGTGGTGACCGACTGTTGCCGGTTACTCATCTTCCGACAAATCATATATGGCTGTCGGTGGAGTATTTTTGTACCTTGCTTGCCCTTAAAGTGGACCCCGTTTTCACCAAAATTA
Source organism: Nyctanthes arbor-tristis (assembly GCA_963692815.1). Taxonomy (NCBI): domain Eukaryota; kingdom Viridiplantae; phylum Streptophyta; class Magnoliopsida; order Lamiales; family Oleaceae; genus Nyctanthes; species Nyctanthes arbor-tristis. The sequence continues at coordinate 17,788 of CAVNYN010286411.1, read as the reverse complement.
CTAACTCACCCTTTGCCTTCTTGTCCTTTACAGTCATTTAAGGTTCGTCACTTACACTGTTTGTATTCGATGCACTTTCGTAAGATGATCGTCGTTGCTCATTAGATTATTTTTCTTTCTCAACAACATTTGGAGAGTAATGGCAAATAATTTTGCAGAGCGACAGATGAATAGTAGTGTCAAAGAAAATGTAACTTCAGTTCATGACACCGTTAGGTAAGGTGTGTTAGCAACTATTTATAAAATGGAAATTATACCTTATGGTTTTTTTTTTTTTTTTGAATCTTCATCACGTGATATGATTTAATTGGTTAAATTTAATTTAAAAAGTCAAAAATTACCAATGTCTTTGGCAACTTTTTCATTTAAATTAGTTTGAAACTAATTTGATTTAAATTTTTTGTCGCGTGTAGTCATTTTGTAGTTTTCTTTCAAAATGTAAAATATTACTTAGAAATTACTTTTTCTAAAAATTAAACAAATATTAATGATACAATGTGACAAAAACTTAATTACTTAAATCAAATTAATTTTAAATATAATTGCTATAATCAATAAAATAAAAGTTGAAGACATTAATTACAATAATGAGTAAAGATCAAGAAACTAGTACCACAAGAATATGTGAACAGTCATCATCATATAATCGAAATCGTGAATGTATTGTTTTCCTTTGCATTTTTCCTAGGGGCAGGACCGAACCAACGTTATCTCCGTTTGAGAAAAATTCATCCTGAAAGGGACCCAACTCAGTTTTGGTTGGCGGTTCGCCGGGCTGTAATTGTTGGTTTGCTCATTTTTATCTTTTAAAATAGGTTCAACTGGATGTGCAATTTATTCGGGTTAAAGACCCACACCTAGCTTCTCCGTTCACATCTTTCTTTGGCTTTAGAAATGCTCTGACAAGTGAAGCGAAATGAATTATTCATTGACGAATTTTAGATTTTCTCCATGCTGCTTTTCATTAATGGTGACTGGTGTGTTACATATTTGCTAGACTTTTCAAGACGGACATGACAAATGATACACTTTAATTGTTTTCTTCAAATTGGGTTACGTAAGATACCTATAACCAACCGAACTAATTCAAAATTGAGCTGTTTATTTCGGTTTTTCTAAATTTTGAAACGGTTATGGTTATTAAAGCTGATAACTATTTTTTTATAATAATTGGTTATAGTTTTCATTTCAAAACCAATAACCAAATCATAATCAAGCTAAATAATTTGATTTTGAATTTATTAACTTTTAAGTTTTTTTTTTTTAAATTCCCAAAGCCAAAAGAGTAAAGTTGCCAAACAATCTCAATTTCTACTAAAATCATGTAACCCTATATAGTATAGTTGTTGCACCTAGCAAACCCTAACCGTATAAACGAATTGGATTGCGTCGAGTCAACTAGTGAGTCGAAAGTCTTGCCTCATTAGAGGCTTCTGCCAAACAAAAGGCTCAAGACGAGGAAGACAAAAAGGGCTCGGTCTGAGGTTTTGCTCGAGCTTTCAGTAGGGATAGGCATTGAGTCAGGCAGGTTGGGTTTGATCCCAACCAAAACATGGCCTAATTGCAAATTGGGTTGGGGATTCCCAAATCAAGACGATCCAGCTCGGTCTAGAAACCCAACTCAAACAGAACCATGACGGGCTCGGTGAGTTTGAGTCGGTTCTTGGTTTGGGAGGCCCAAATTTTTTTTTTTAAGTACCTAGCCCTGCCCAAAATAACAAAATTGAGAAAAAACTTAATTTGTATCATATTAATACAAATCAATGCAGCTGTTGTTGAACTTCCAAAATCCCACCTCTCTAGTCTCTCTCCCTAATTTCACAGATCCACGATAGGCAATGCAGCTGTTACATCTAAAGTTACAACGGATTTTTTTTTTCTTCGTAGCTAAACCCCTTTCTAACCTTCTCCACATCCGGATAAGAATTGACGCCTAATTTGCGACAACAGAAGCGAGCCACCTTTGTGGCTTTACGGACCAGATGGTAGTGGGAGAACTACGGTGGTGGGTTAGAGTTAGAGGCTTAGGGTTCCTTGAGCAAGAGAGATTTTAGTGAGGGGAGAATGAAAAATTTCAAAAGGGGAATTTGGAAATTATTTTGTAAATCATGTGACTGGGCTTTTTGTTAGAGTTTTCTTTGACAAGTAAGATGTTGACTTCATCTTCAATGCTCAAGTAAGGTCATGGGATTGTGAGGATGAGAGAGATAAAGAAAAGATAATTATTTTAATTGAATGTGGATGAAATGAGGTGTAGAGGAAAAAGGTGGGGAAAACTGAAAAAGAGGAAAGAAATAGATAGAAATCCAACAATAATGATAAAATAGTAGTGGAGAAGAATATGAATGCGTGATTTAAGACCTTATACGTGACACAAGGAAGGAAAAATAAGTGTAAATGAGTGAAAAGCTATTAGAAAAAAGGAAAATTAAAAGAAAATAGGAAACATATGGTATAGATCAATTATTTTTATGTCTTTTTTTTTTTTTTTTAAATTCTTGTCTTGACTTTCACCATGGACTAGAACATTGGAGATCCTCTAATAAACAAAATTTTTGGATAGTTAAGAAACATGTTCTCGACTTTTTGGCTATTTCTTCATTTACAGTTTTAAGGAAAAAAAAAACATATAAATTGGGTTCAACCCGATAACCCAACGTAATCGGGTTTGTCAAGTTGGTTTTACCAGGTTTCGACGGGACAGACTGTCCTAATGCCTAACCTGACTGGACGCGAGTCAGATTACCTCCCATAGACCTAAAAACCCACCCGATCAAAAAATTACCTGGGCGGTTCGGTTGTCAGTTTTCCGATCTTGGACGCCCACCCGTAGCTCTTAATGAGCCGACCTGGCCCAACTCTTTTTTCCCATTTTTTTCCCTTAAACTTTGGGTGTGGTCACACGAAAAAGCAACTGATTCGGGTGGCTATCATCTACTTTCTTTTTTTCAGACAGCAAGTCCCAGATACGAGTCCGTAGGTCTATATTTATACTAGTCCAGTGTGATCGCGTCAACAAAACAAAACCACCACACGCATGAATATATATTCACATCGACAGTTTTTCTTTTATAGAGATGCATAAAAAACTATTTTTCTTTAAAAATAGAATTTAGTTAAAGCAATCGCATTCACATATTTAACAGAACTTACATATACACGGTACAAATTTCAACCACTCATTTTCATAAAATCAAATTCTATTTTTAAACAAAAACACTTTAGTAACACCTGCATATATTGACATTGATACTTTTTCTTTTATAGAGATGCATTATTTCTAGTGGTACTAATTTCTTTTTCTTTATTCATTGTTGTAATCACTGAGTCCAACTTTTGATTATAGCGGTTTATTGGTTTTTTTTTTTTTTTGAAAAGGTTACTTTTTACGAGTTTCTTTGCTAAACTTCCCGAATATTTTGTAACAAAATCTCCCACATCACATCCACGTGTGCCACGTGTATTTAGAATACAAGTGACTTATATGAAATACATGTAGCGTGTATTCATACATGTCACGCGAAGTGGGAAGTTTTGTTACAAAAACTCAACTAAGGTCCCTTTTTTCTCTCTCAACTAAGGTCCATTTTGACATTCATACCCTTACTTTTAAATAAAAATAAAAAGAATTTAAAAATAGTAAAAATAATAAACTAATAACTTGTGTATAAGTTTATTTTATTGTTGCTGCGATATCCAATGTATCAGTACTGTTGGCATTTACAACACTAAACTGGTGTGAAGATAAATGATGAAAATGTTCAAACATTATGCGTCGAGTGTCGTAAATAATATATAGTATAATAATACTAACCATTGAGGCAATTTGAGAAGTATGTGGTGATGTAATTATATTATACCACGTTGTTGTACATTTTGAATATTCCAAACGAAAATGATATCCGATTCTAAATAAACAAAATCGTCCAATTCACAATGATTGGAAGGACAATCAGTTGGAATTTTTAGCTTTGTTTTATAAAGATTGGTTGGTATAAATAATGTTTGGATAGCTCGATTGATGATTGTACAAGACATTTGACAGCAAATTTCAATATTTGGCAAAAGTTTAGTGGTTATAGATATCATAAAGTCCAATTAAATTTGATGTTTTGTTCCCAAAAAATTTTTTTGACGTTATTTTTATTTATTTATGTAATTGGACTCGCTATATATTGTTGCAAAACATGTTTATCACACGGTATGATCACACCAAGAGTGATATATAATACTACACTTTTTTAAAAAATATCTCAAACTGAAAAATAGATAATTTAAAACGCTCTATTTCAACAATTTACTACATGTTTGTTGGTATACATAACCAATAAAAATTAAACATTTGTTCTTTATTGTCACGTGTGTTCTTTCTATTATCACATGTCACTCGGCTAGTATATGTGAATACGTAAAGTTAATAGGAAAATATATAAAAGATTATAGTTCCTAAGAGTGTCACAGAGAATATGTTAGAAAATGAGGAAACGAGAACTAGCAGGCCTTGACGATGAGAACAAATGATCTCAAATGAATGATAAAACTGGAATTAATAAAAAACCAAGTGAGCCGTACTGCACCAATACCTAGGGTATCAATAACGTTCAACCCAATGGTGTGAATAAACAGAGTTTGATTGAAGTGATTTTTAGACGTGTTTAGAACTGAAAATGATATCTAATTTAATATCAGTTAAAGAAAGTAATATGGTCGAACTCACAATGATTAAAAGGGCAATGAGTTGGAATTTTAGCTTGTCTTATAAAGATTGGTTGGGTTGGTCCAACTAACGTTTTGAAAGCGCCATTGATGATTTATATAAGACTTTTAATGGCAAATTCATAATACTTGGTAAAATTTTCAGTAATAATATAATATAAGCAGTAGTTACACAGGGCATAAAATAATGAAGTCAAATTAAGTTGATGTTATCTCTATTTATTTAATTAGACACACTATTAATGTCACAAAACCTGCTTAGCACACAGTATGATAACCACGAGTATATAATGCTACACTTTCTAAAAAATACCTCAAGTGGAAAATGATAGCTAAAATAATTCTAGTTTCATCATTTTTGTAATACTTTATTGTTATATATTTGTAATGAAAAAGACATTCTACTAGTTTATACACAATGATTAATAAAACATTTGAGAATTGCTCTTTATTGCAACATGACTCTCCATCATTGCTACAAGCCGTTCGGCTAGTACATTAATTGTGTTATTAAAAGGGTAGTCAATTTTTCTAAGGAAACAAACAGAGGTGCAGTTATAAAAATCAAGAAACCACCTAATCACGTTCTTTCTTTAGAAAAATTTGATTACAACTAGTATATATATAAACAAGTAAATTTAATTGTAACAGAAATCATTGAACTTTCATTCAATTTGCAAATAGATTGCTTATTTTTAATTACTTGCAATTAGATCACTCTAATTTAACAATAATAAATTAAGTCACTCTATTAATACGGCAATGCTACTTCGTCATTGAATTAAAGTCCAAGAGACACAGTACCCCAAATAGCACATCTTATTAGAGCATCTCCAATGGTGCCTATGAATTTTTATAGGTGAGGCAATCAAATAGACGGGCGTGAAATCTAGGTGGCATAGATAAAAAGTTAAACTCAAAATTGTTCTCCGATGATTTCTTCCCCTTTTTATTTCTTCTTCCAATTAGAAATAAATAAAAAAATATAAATATATGGTGGGTGGTTATCGAGGAGAGAGGAAAGGGAAATGAGTTGTTAAGGAGAGAGATGCTTATAAACGTCGGTGGTTCAAGAGAGAGGAGAGAGAAAATGTGACTAAAAAAATATTAAAATTGCTGATCCATCTCGTCTCACACAAAGTCTAGAACTTGGAAGAGTTCTTAAGAATATCTATTTTAATTTTTGCAACTCACCTTCACAGGGTACCATGTGTGCACCATTCAAAAAGTAATTTTTAACTACAATGTCTATATCTGATGTGCAGTTCTATTTTATAAGACCACACATACCATTGGAGGCGCTCTTAGAGAAGAAAAATGGAAAAATAAATTGATAGTTTATAAAAATCTTGGCATTCAACATTTATCTTGACATAATACTTTTAAATATTTTTTTACAAATTGTCATGTCAACATGTTAATATAGCACATAAAGACCTTTCATATATGCCGTCAATTTCAGTTAAATAATCGAACACCTTATTCATTCAGTGACATGATTGTAATCAAATCAAAGATTAGTGATAACTTAAAGGTAATCAAAGTTGAGTGACGCACTTGCTGTAAGATTAAAGTTCATTAATATGAATACAAGTAGGGTGTAAGTTTAATGATCTAATTACTGATCAAAACTTAAGTTCAATGATATAATTGCAATTAGAATGAACGTTTTGTGATATTTAATAATACAATTAACCATAAAAGAAATATAAAAACACTAGTTTAGTTACAGGAGTGTCGGGGCCTCTTTATAATTTATCTATCTTTTATTTAAAAAGAAAAAATCTATCAGTATTAAAATAATTTTACTTTCTTACTTAAAAATATGATATACTTAAGTAGGAAAATATAAAGAAAAAGTTCTCTTTGTTTGGATATATTATGAAAAATATCGTACTCTCATTGAATACATAAAGTATGAATAGTTTTAAAGTCGATATCAACATTTTCTTTAAAAAATACGTACTTAGCAAAACATAAACATAATGCATGTCTTCATGTTACACATGTGATCGATTACAAAATTTATAATGCATTGTCACATCGCTTTCCAGAAGCATAAATCATGTCTAATACATTGTCATTGCCAACTCTGTTTGCCTGGGGCGATTAATTCCATAGGCACCCATCGTATGTTGCAACGCTTGGCTCAAACCGTCCACCATTTGATTGAAACTGTTATAAATTCTCAATCTATTGCCTAAAAATAGTAAAAGAGGGGAGTAATATTTGCATATTCAGTGATTGGGGCGTGCTTGTGTGAACATGATACGAAAGAAAAATACATGATACTGCATGGAGGATGTGGTAGTACATGCGATTTTAGAAAACATTATACTGTAAAGAGAGTGCATGCATATTAATAAAAATATGATACTGTAAAAAAACATTTCACGAGACAATAAAAAGAATTTCATGGAAATCGTAGGGCCCATATTCAAGTTGCTAAACAAATTCATATAAAAGCCAAAATCTTCGTGATGGCACTTGACAGCCTCCAATGTAGGGATGCATAACTCTAGCCGACCAGCTCGGGCGGCCTGTGGCCAGGCCCATAAAAAGGCTGAGCTGAGCCGACTTGTGGCTCGTTTAAGACGAGCCCGAGCATGAGTCAAGCCCCAAATTCAGGGGCAAGCCCAAACCGATGGGCTCGTTAAGGCTCGTGTCAAACTTAGATGGGGAAAAAATTAAATTAAGATAGGAAAAAATTTTTTAAAAAAACCTAGCCAGGCCCAGCTCGGCTTTGAAAAGGCCTGAGCCCAAGCTCGGGTTGAGCTTAATTTTCATGGCTGACCCAGGCTTTGGCTTGGGCTTTTTAGGCTTGGTATCAAAAAAGCCCGAGCTGAGTCTGAGCCCAAATTTTGGCGCTCTATGGTCCAAAATATTATGAGGACTCCGACAGTCCAAAGGCACATACGTAACTTCTTTGATGGCATCTCATAATTTGGCTTAAAGAATAAACATCTTGAGGAATTATTTTCTTTATTATCATGACTTGTTATGAATATTATTATTAACCAAATATCATGTAAAATTACTAAAAATTTGAAAATTGCCCATGTGCACGATGGTAGTATTCAATGTCAAAATTATAGAAAGAAATATAATTCATGATAAGCTTATCGTAAATAACTTCATTTAAAGAATATCGATTTCATAAAAGAAAATTAAATTCGTGGATAGCTCATCTAAATGCTGTATAAAATAATGAGATGCAGTCTTATCCTACTCACCGATACTTACTGAGAAGATCTAAAGAAGAGATGGAATTACGCAGTAATTTTTTGTTGAGAACAATTATATGCTCACAATCTTCTTCCATCCGACTTTTATAGGCAAATAGATTGGTTATAATGGGTTGTGCACAAGGAATATAACTAAATGATCATAAAAAGGAAATTACATAGCTATGGAAACAATAAATAAAAGCATTAAAAATTCAATCTAAGACGAATGAAACTAGGATAATTCATACAATATGAAAAAAAAAATATATTTGCGTTGTAATGGAACAATCAAACTTGAAATGAATTAATTCCGATTGGACCAAATTGGAAGCATTTCCATTGGGCATTGGCTCTAAAAATGAATAATTTATCATGGAAGAAGTAACTACAGTGGATTAAATTGGATTGAATTGGGTTGGAGGTGTTTCCATTGGTTGAAATCTACTTTATCTATTTTACCTGAACTTGAACTGTCTTCTTAATGAAACGGGGTGTTTACTGAGTATTATACTGGCCTATATATAATTCACAACAATTATTCTTGAAACTTAATCACTAGCTTTCGATACGAGTTTCCCTAAAAAGGATTTTTTTTTTAGAGATTTTCATCATAAGGGCTCTATTTATAGGGGTGTAAGACGGCTATTTAGGTTAACCCCTAGTGATCCCTATATCCTATTTAATCCTTTAACCCCTAAGAAGCTCCTAGAGTTAAACATGTTTCAGAATTACCCTTTTTTATTATAATTATATTTACGAATTGTTATTTTATTATTTCTTTGATATTTGATACTTTTACACCGGTGAGATTGTATACAACTTTAAAAATTTGGGGTGTTACAAAGAGCATCGCATTGTCCCAATCTAACGCCAGATATAAGATATTATATGATACTATATGATTATGTAGTATGCATCGGGGTATACTACATGGAAAAGCACAATCATATTGACGTACCTACTACATGGAAAACCACAATCATATTGACGTACCTCAATACACGCCGAATAACCATATAACATTATATTGTACTACATCTAACGTTTAGATTATTTTTAGGGTAATTTACATCTGACGTCTCTAGCATTTCAAGTATTAATAGATCACGTCCCCAACTTTTATGTGGGTTCTCAACCTTTTAAGAAAACCCCGTTCAAGTTCCTGACAATGGAATTCGTCAATTTCCTCCGTAAAGTTGGGGCTATTCTTGATAAAATTCAAAAAAATAAATATTTTAATTTTTTTTAAAAAAAATAAAAACTGGGAGAGAGGGGCTCTTTTTTTTTTGCTGTCGATTGCCTTTTGGCGAGGGAAGAGAGTCTCCCCCTGTGCTGCTATTTCTAGTAGTAGGGGGAGACTGCCCCGCCCCCCACAAAAAAGGTTGCAGCGGGAGAGTCCCCTCTCCCATTTTTTTAAAATTAAAATATATTTTTTTTATTTTACCAAAAGTACTCTCAACTTAATGGAGGAAGTTGACGAATTCTGTTGCCAGGACTTGGACGGTGAATTCTTAAAAAATTGAGGAATTACAAGAGGAAAAATAAAGGTTGAGGAGGTTAAGTGTAAATTATCTTTATTTTTATAATATCACGGTAGAATATAACAAAAACGAGGAGACGGTAGGGTGGTATGCTTGTTATCACAAATCAATCATGGTGGTTGTTGAATAAAGATGAAAGTCAATGAAATTCGAACAAGCACAAGCATGTCATTGTGGACCTGTGGATCCCCCGACATCATGCTAAGCGAGTGACAGGGCCGAGCTAAGGATCGAAAAACACTTACTATTATTATTATTTGGTGAGAAGGAGATTTGTCTTACTAATTTACTATATATATATCATGTTTAATAGTGAACAAATAAATAACGGGGTTCTATCATCTCAATTATGAGAGAAGAAAGAGAATAAGGAGAAATTGATAATGGTATGAGTAACTCCATTTGCCTCGCGACATATGAAATTGAAAGGTTCACAGTATAAATGAGTCAAAAGCGGCTTAATCTCACATAGAACAAAATATGAATAATATTAAGATCATTTAAATTTTAAGTATATCACATTATGTCAGCAGATGACCTTACTTTATCACGCATCAACTTAACGTTAAATCAAGGCATGACTTTCTTTTTTTTTTCTTCCCGTGGAAGTGACTTTGAATCTTTGACAACACGTTATGCTTCTCATCGAAGATGTATGAATAAGAACATTTTTTCTTTTACAGAAAATAATAGGATATTTTACACATGGCATCCTTAAACTTTCAACTTTTAATCAATCTGGTTCCTAACTTTTATTTCTGGTTTCTTGGGTCCCAACATTTAAGAAAATCTCTCCCAAGTCTTTTTTGACAGTTTGCATCCATTTCGACCATTAAATGTTTATAAAATGATATTTTCACCCTTACAATTTAGTTAAACAACAAAAAAATCAAAATTTTTAAATAATAATTTAAAATTAGAAATACTTATCTCTCTTCTATATGTGTATACGACTGCTCTTATACGGGGGACACGTGTTGGTGACCTGAACTTTTGTTTTCGCGCTTTCCCCACTTTTCTCCTTCTTTCTCTTCTTCTCTCTTATTTTCTCTCTCTAAAATGTTCTCCAACGGGTGTCTGTGGGAGTTTTTTTTAGAAAAATAATGCGAGGATTTTAGAAGGTTGTGGGTCAGAATGGCAATTGGGTGGGTTTTGGGCGGGTATCCCTTCCCCAGTACCTGCTCCTTTAACGAAACCCCCTCCTCGGGTACTAGGCGGGAGAGGTTAGAGCGGGTACGAGAAAAATACTCGTTACCCGTCTCGTTAAGAAAAATCTAAAAAATTTTATTTAAAAAAAAATGAAAACTACATGAAAAAAGTATGTACAAAAAAACATTTGGCAAAATGGTTGAAGGTATTGTTTTTTATCTTTGGTTATTTGTGTTCGAAACTTCACACCCATACGGTTCAAAAATTTTTTTTACCAAGTATTAAAAAAAACAAGAAATAAATTCGGGTACCCGAGTCGGGGCGGCCAGTACCCGTCCCCGACCCGATAAGCATTTGGGGCGAAATGCTTCACCCTGTACCCGCTTCAATACTTAGCGGACGGGTAATATCTGCGGGTATCAGGTATTGGGTACAGAATTGCCGTTCCTAGTTGTGGGAGAGGAAGGATTGCCATTTAGAATTTTAAAATATTAGTTTTTCTATTTTTTCCCTTTTTCTTTTGTTTAATTACAATGTAAGGTTAAAAATGTCATTTTATAAAGACTTAACAGTCAAAATGGATGGAACCATTAATGGGGATTTGAGGAGATATTTTCCTAAAGGTTGGGGGCTTAGGAAACTAGAAATAAACGTTGGGGACAAGATTGATTAAATATTGAAAGGTTGGGGATATAATGTGTAAATTACCCAAAATAACTTTTTTTATGCCTGGTTTAGTACCTACAAAAAAAAAAGACTCAAATGGTAACAATTCAATCCACTTTAGCATGATATTATTCGCTTTAAGTGTAACATGCACAATTTTGTTCTTAAATTTACGCGTAAAAATTATTCATGTCAATCGAAGTAAGTCTCTTAACATGCACAATTTTGTTCTTAAATCTATGCATAAAAGGATTCATGTCAATTGAAATAGGCTTTTAATTTATAACTTAGTCTCCCTCTACTCAAGTGACGTGGTATGGTGGCTATCACAATCACCCCACTTTTGGGGGTTTAAAATTCTCGTTGAGCACACTCTCAGTTGGATTCTAACTCTAATACAATTTGTAATAATGACTCGGTTTATTTTGAATGATATTGTCATTTTCAAACTAACCTAGATGGTTTTGTTCTTAGGATTACACCAGAGAAGCCACATACCAGTTATAGTGGATTTCTTAACTTATAATTTAATCTCTTTTTTCACTCTGATGTGAGATTGTGGCTACCCACAAATAATTGTGTAATAAAATAAAACCCCTAGACAAAATATTATAAATTATCGCCAAATGGAGTGTTAGAAATGAGGGCGATCGAAGAAACTCCAAGAGGCTCAAACGTACAACTGTATAAGAAGGTGATATATTTCCCCACATCGGCGCATGGTTTAGCCTTTCAAATTTTTACTGCCCTTGCACCATAAATTCATCCAAACGTTTTTGTCTAATTTCACATTTTACACATTTTATGATTTGTCAATAACTATTATTTTTGTCATTTTGCCTTCATTCCAAAAGCTGATTCCTCATTAAATTCAAATGTTCGACTCTAATCTTTCAAAAATTTTTAATGGGTGGCCATGTTATGACTTATGATCACACTTTTTATTGATGACGCCACATTTTAATTATATCAAGTATTCTTTATCTTTACAATTTTTTTTTAAAATTTACATCATTGAAATTTTTTCTTCATATGTTTATTCTTAACCTTATATTGATGTAACGAGCATGAAATGGAATGCCATCTCTCTGTACAGTGCGATTGGTTGGTGAGGCTTTGGATTTGGAAAGGGCTGAACTATTGGGAAACATTAGAACGGCAAATCCACATGGATTGGAGCTTCTTTTGGGGATTTTTTATGGAGTCTCCACTGTTAGAGTATAATTTTATATAGTTTTTCTAATTTAGTATTTCAAGTTATTAGTTGCGTAAGTTAGTCCTAACATATAAAAGGACGTGTATTCTTTTTTTTTTTTTTTTTGTATTGGATTCTTTCATATATCGACTAGGGTTTAGTTCTTCCTTCTGGTTTTTTCTATTTCTTCTAGTTGATATCTCCTCTTTGGCTTCTCTCAATGAATAACATTGTTGCATATTGAGTTATTTACATGGTATCAGAGTCTTGGATCGAATTGGAGTTGAGACAAAATAGAAAGATTACGAACTCTTTGAAACAAACTGAAATTGTCTAATTCGAGAACCTTCCACTGCCTCGTTTAGCGATCCAGGGATACCAATAGGTTTGGACCTGCACGGGCTTACTGGCGGTGTAGCGCGTGTAACAATATGCTGGCGATAGAGGCGCGTGTTGACGAACCTTCAGGAATTCAGGCTGCGCATGACAGTGCGTGGAGAGGTTCCCGGTGACGTGGTTTACACCAGCATGATCGAAATTCAATTTCCTACATCGTCATGGTGGTGGTGAGAATTGATCGTGTCATTTTCTAATCTGCTACATTTTGGTTAGTGTGTTTTATCCACTTCTTTTATTATGGCGTCTGATGATTCATTCCAGGCTATTAGTGTATGGTTGAATGGTACAAATTATTCTTATTGGAGTCATGTTATGAAATACTTTGTTAAAGGAAAAAAATTGTGGGGGTATGTTAGTGGAACAATTAATAAACCGGAGAGCACTGATGATGATTATGCAACAAAATTAGATGACTGGGATTAGATGACTGGGATTCCAATAATTTGAAAATTCTTACTTGGATAAATAATTCTGTTGAGCATAATATTGATACACAGTTGCAAAGTATGAAACTGCAAAAAAGGTTTGGGATTATATGGAAAAGTTGTATACTAAGTCCAATTTTGCAAAACGGTATCAGCTAGAGATTGATATTCAAGCTTTACAACAGAAGAATATGAGTGTCTTAGAGTTTTATAGTGGAATGACTACTATTTGGGATGAGTTAGCTCTAACAGAATCTGCTGGACTAAGAGGTTTTGAGGAATATATTATTTTTCGAGAGGAGCAGCTATTAGTGCAGTTTTTATGGCACTTCATAGAGATTTTGAGGGAATTAGGGGTTCTATTTTGCATCGTAACCCCCTCCTGTCTATTGATTCAGTTGTGAGTGAACTTGTAGCTGAGGAAACTTGGTTGAAATCACTTAGTGGAGAGGCTTCTGGTCTGAACTCTAGTGCTTCTGTCTTGGCTATACCACATGTACAAAATTAGAATCAAGGACGTGCAAAGGTTCCAAAAGATATGTGTAGTTTTTGTAAACAAAAAGGACATTGGAAAGCTCAATACCTTAAATTATTGTTGAAAAAACAAGCTTCTCAACAGAATTATCAGGAGTCATCTCATATGTTTTATGGTTCCAATTTGAATACAGCAGCTGCTTTACCTGTTGGTTTATCCATACTTGGTGCACCTCCTTCATCTGATCTCAAGATGGATGATCTTAATGAGTAGTTTCAATAGTTCCTATCCATACAGACACATGCTATATCTTCTTCTACCCATGTAGGTGTGTCATTTCAAAACTTACCAAGTAGTATTTCTATATAGATATTTAACTCAAGTACTTCTCGACATATGTCCTCTAATTCTAAATTGTTTTCCTCTGTCTCCTCACCATAATTCTACATCTATTATCACTGCTGATGGCACCCCACTGCCCTTAGCAGGTATTGGGTTTATAAAACCATCAAATTTATCTCTATCTGATGTTTTATGTGTTCCTAATCTTACTCGAAATCTAGTCTTTGTTGGTTAATTATGTAACTATGGATACCTGGTTCATTTTTCTCCCAATGCTTGTTATGTGCAGGATCTACAATCTCAGAAGTTGACTGAGATAGGTCATAGGCAGAGAGGAGGACTTTATGTCGCGCCTCCGTTATTTAATCCTAATAGTGGAAGCTTGTGTATTGTTTTATTAAAACTCTAATGTTAACAAGGGACGAAACTTGTTGATCAAATAAGTTCTATAGTTTTTCCTTAGACGAGATGGTGTTGTCAAAATTTATTCATATACTTAAGATGGGTTAATTCTATATCATAAGAATCATTCTTTATGTTTAATCTATATGAAAGAATGAAACATATGCTAAATAAAAACCATTTTACTTATTAGATAACCGAACAAAAGCTTGGGAGGCCTTTACATGGGAAAATAGGGCTCCAAATCTTTTACAAAAGCTTTCTTTATATTTATACCATACAAGCCAAGTTTTGTTTAGTTACTTAAGTCTCCATACATATGCTTGTCTTACTTCTACCATCACTTCTCTAAAGACTATTTTATTAGACAAGAAACATAAGCTTATCCCTCATAATCTTATCACGGTGCAAAAGAATGAGGGTGTAGGCACAAAAGATCTCATACTCATACGTGGTTCCCAAGTACATTAAAAACATTGGTTTATCTTTATAATAGACCTATAAATCTGTCTCGATCATGTAACATCCCGTGAAATTCCTCTATTTGAAATAATGATATCTTCGGATTAATAATTGGTTTTGATATTCAACTATAATTAATCGATGAATAGTCTCATAATGGAATGTCTACTCGAGACATTTTATATGAATTTGAAGACATTTTTGGTTTAGTTGACGATTACTTGAATGTATGTCAATTTCTTCATCGGTTATAGAAATTTGTTACAAGAATGATTAAGTTTAATCGGGTAGTAAATTTTGAGACGAAAAAGATTCTTAAGGTAATGCTATTATGTTTCACTATTATAATCGGAAATATAAGGATCTTAATTATCGAGTTTAATAGGTAAAGGGGTTACTAAGAGTTAAAGGGAAAGATTTTAGACACTTGGATCCAATAGATAACTTCCACATGATTTGAATCCAAGACCCACATTTGGCACCTTGATTAACTAAGATGCATTCCTAGCCCTCCAATTTGACTCATTGCTATGGACAAGTGGGGGTCTTTGCATTGGTGGAACTCAAAGTCTTTAGGAAACAAGAATAAAAATTCGTCCATAAATGGTGCATGGCTTTGGAAACTCACAAAAGACTTTCAAAAGCTCTATTTTGTCTCTCCAAACAAGGCTTAGCTCATATACATATAGAATCCACACTTTAAAGGTTACTTTGCTTAGATTTACCAAGGATTTGAGGGTGTTTTGTCATTGATTATCAAGTCTCCATTTCAAAGGTTCAAACAAGCAAGGTGAGTAATCCATTTTTTTGGTTTATTTGCATGCATGAGTTTCAAGAAAAGGTATGTGTTTTGATTATTGTTAAAATGATTTCTTGCATAAGAAGTGCTAAAGTCCCTCTACCTATTTTGTACTATTTGCTTTGATTTGATCCATGTTAATCGTTATGGATTGAAAGTTTGGAAATCCGGTAAAAGCAAACCGGAAATTGTTGTGAATCAATTGTGTTGCCATTGGTATTTGAAAGGCAACGAGGCGCCATGGGTAGTAGGAATTTCTAGTATTTGGGGCCCTATAATGTGAGCAAAAGGATTTGTGCATCTTGAAGTTCTTAAGATTGAAGCATGAAACGATTTTTATTAACTTTTGATAAACCAAATTGATGTATTACTCACGGGGTATTTTTATACTCACATTTTATATGACTCCTCTTTTATAGATGATCCATCGAAGAATTGTTGAAAAGAAAGCCGAGGAATGGAGGATGTCGCATGATGCAAGCCAGATTATGCATGTAATAGAAATTGATCTTTGGGCGTATTATGAGGATGAGCCTATGTTTGTTATGTATTTAGGCACCTCATATGAGTTCGAGATCTTTTGTGCCTTCTCCCTCAATCTTGTGCATCATGACAAGATTATGAGGGATAGGCCAATGTTTCTTATTTAATTATGTATATGGAAGCCACTTTAACTAAATAAAGCTTGGCTTTTGTGGAAGGTTTTGACACAAGATGTGGAATCCTAATTTTACTTGTAAAGGTTTCCCAATCTTGTGCTCGGTTTTTAATATATATATATAAATTGACTTTTATATATCGTGTTTCTTGTTTCGTTATACAAACACTACACTTAAAACTAATTAAGACGACAAACAACATTATTTCATCTAAGGAATAAAAGAGGTTTATTGGCAAGTCGTGCCCCTCGAGTTTGGACAAAAGTTGTGAAAATAAGTTTATAACGCTTCCGACAAATTCATTTAGTAATAAAACTTTAACCAATAGATTTATTTATCGAGGGGTATGACAAAGGTGCACATCATGAGCACCACCATCCACAAAGAGAGTCAGCAAATCCGTACACCAGAGGTTGCTTAGCACCTATGGATTGCCGAGACGGCTGAGACTCACTATTAGAAATCAGACTTTCAGCGACCAAAATTTTTCGACGGACTTTTATCGGTTACAATTTCTAACCACAATACTGACGGGTCGTTGAAGAGTCTAACCAATGGATATGGCCGTCGGAATTTTTCGACGGACTTTTATCGGTTACAATTTCTAACCACAATACTGACGGGTCGTTGAAGAGTCTAACCAATGGATATGGCCGTCGGAATTTTGCGACAGCTTGGACATGCCGTTGGAAGTTCCGACGGATAATGAAAATTTCTTTACAATTTCCCACGGCACTAGGACTATCCATCAATTGTTCAAACAGAATAAAGATGCCGTCGAAATGTGCAACGGATTTTTTTCCCCATTGGTAGTACCAGCCGAAGATTCCAATGGCATTGGCTGCCGTTAATGATACCGACAGAAATTTCCAACACACAAGTGGCCACCATCGGAATTTCCAACGGCAAAATTCCGTCCATTGGAAATTTCCAACGGCGCCGGCACAAGTCCTTCCGCCTGAAATTTCCGACAGATTTATCATTCTGACGAAAAGACTTCCGTCGAAAATATATTTCTCAAAAATATTTTAATTCTTCTTTTTAATTCTTGAAATTTTTCCTTCTTTATAATATAATAAATATTGTTAATTAAAACTTTTTTCAATAAATTTAAATTTATTTTAGTATCCTTACCCTTTTCTACACGACGCTCTTCCGATCTCAAATAAATGTTTAATTTTAATATGCGTAATGTTATTGTTAAAAATATATTCGATATATCAGTTGATATAATATCAAGTGACATAATATTCTAAATCTAAATTTATTCTAAATTTAAAAACCAACAATGAAAACGAACAAAAATCTCACAACAGACATCGTTAATATAG
>CAVNYN010286410.1:0-11022 GCA_963692815.1 Nyctanthes arbor-tristis | reverse complement strand
GGAGGAAATCTTCAGGTTTGCATGTGGGTTCAGATACTACATTGACTCTTGTTTTAGATGATCACAGAGGAAGAAGTAAAAATAAAGGGCAAAGGCGTCACAGCAAGTCTAGAGGCAGGTCAAAGTCAAAAGATAAGAAGACTTGTTATCATTGTGGCAAAGAGGGTCATTATAAAAGAAATTGCAGAATTTGGTTGAGAGAGCAGAAGGAGGGTAATAATCAGAAGAAAGAGGAGGAAAATACTGTAGGTGTGGTGACTAGTGATGTACTCACTTGCGGAGTGGGTCAATGCCTGCATGTTGGAGACCCTCTTACTGAGTGGCATGTTGACAGTGGTGCATCATACCATGTTTGCAGAAATATTGAGTTGTTTACTACATATAGAGCATGTGATTATGGCCAGTCAAATATGGCTAACTCTTCACATTCCAAAATCATGGGGATCGGTGACATTCACCTGGAGACAAATATGGGGTACATTCTAATTCTGAAGGATGTGAAGCATATTCCTGACATGCGGTTTAATCTGCTTGCAATAAATATTTTCGACCGAATCAGGTATTTCCGTACTTTTGGTGATTAGAAGTGGAGGTTATCAAAGGGATCAATAGTCGTTGCCAGTGGAAAGCTTTGTTGCACGCAATACAAGACTTATGCAAAGTCTTGTAAGACTGGGGTAAATGCAGTTGAAGATCCTTCTCCTGATCTGTGGCATAAGAGGCTTGGGCACATGAGTGAAAAAGGCTTGCAGGTTCTGGCTAAGAAGGTAGTTATCTCTTTAGCCAATATTACATCCCTAGAATGATGTGAACATTGTTTACTCGGTAAGCAAACTCGAGTTTCTTTTTCTGGCACGTTCAAAAGAAAAGAGAATATTTTAGATCTTGTGCATTCGGATGTGTGTTCTCCTGGTGATGTAGCATCTTTTGGTGGAAACAAATATTTTATTACATTTGTTGATGATGCTTCTAGGAAGTTATGGATCTATCTTCTAAAATCTAAGGATCAGGTACTCCAGTGTTTTAAGCAGTTTCTTGCCATGGTAGAACGAGAAACAGGGAAATGTTTGAAAAGCCTCAGAACAGATAATGGTGGGGAATACACTTCACATGCATTCAGAGAGTATTGCTCAGATTTTAGGATTCGACATGAGTTTACAGAAGTAGGGACTCCTCAGCATAATGGTGTGGCAGAAAGAATGAATTGTACCATTCTTGACAGAGTCAGATGCATGTTGAAGACAACCAAGCTTCCTAAGACTTTTTGGGGTGAAGCAGTTCGGACTGCTTGCTATTTGATTAATAGATCTCCCTCAGTTTCTTTGGATTTTGATATTTCAGAAAGAGTTTGGACAGGCAGAGATGTTTCATACTATCATCTGAAGGTGTTTGGGTGTAAAGCCGTTATACACGTACCTAAGGAATAGAGATCGAAGCTTGATGACAGAGCTACTTCTTGTGTGTTTCTTGGCTATGGTGATGAACAGTTTGGATACAAATTTTGGGATCCAAAGAAAAGGCAGCTTGTGAGAAGTAGAGATGCTGTGTTTTATGAAGATCAGACGATTGAGGACTTTGATAAAGTCGAACAGCCTAAGAAGATGGCTTCAGTTGTTCCTGGTGTCATACCTGATAATTCTTCTGCATCTCAGCCTAGCACTAGCAGCCAGGTAGCTCCTATCGATGATAGTCTAGTTGATCAGACTAGTGATCAGGGGGAGCAGACCCCTGTTGAAGAAGAAATTGGAGAATCAAGAAGATCTGCAAGAGGGCGTGTACCATCTACCAGGTATCCTGAGTCTGATTATATTTTGCTCACTGAGGATGGAGAACCAGAAAGTTATTCAGAGGCTCAGGGTCATAAAAACAAATCCCACTGGATGAAAGCCATGGTAGATGAGATGACTTCTTTGAAGAAGAATGACACCTATGAGCTGGTAAATCTTCCTAAGGGTAGGAAGGCTTTGAGGAATAAATGGGTGTACAAAATCAAAAGGACAGCAATGGTGACTTATTGAAGTATAAGGCTCGCTTGGTTGTGAAAGGTTTTGGGCAGAAACACGGTGTTGATTTTGATGAGATTTTCTCCCCTGTGGTGAAGATGACATCCATCAGAGCTGTTTTGGGTTTAGCAGCCAATTTAGACTTGGAAATTGAACAGTTTGACGTGAAAACTGCCTTTCTTCATGGTGATTTGGAGGAAGAGATTTATATGATACAACCAAAAGGGTTTGAACAGAAGGGGAAAGAACACCTTGTATGCAAATTAAAGAAGAGTTTGTATGGCCTAAAGCAAGCACCAAGACAGTGGTATAAAAAGTTTGATACTTTTATGATGAGTCAAGAATACACAAGAACTACTGCAGATTCTTGTGTTTACTTCAAATTTTTTCCAAGTGATAAATTCATTATTTTGCTGCTTTATGTTGATGACATGATTATAGTTGGCCAGGATGCAGGATTGATACAGAAATTGAAGGATTCCTTGCATAAGTCATTTGATATGAAAGATTTGGGGTCAGCTAAACAGATTTTGGGCATGGAGATTGTTCGAGACAGAAAATCTGAGAAGTTATGGTTATCACAGAGACATTATATTGAGCGAGTACTTGAAAGGTTCGGCATGAAAGGGGCTAAGTCTGTTAGCTCACCCCTTGGTGCTCATTTCAAACTAACCAAGAAATCCAGTCCTTCGACTGATGAGGAAAAGAAGAAAATAGAGGCTATTCCTTATTCTTCAGCTGTTGGTAGTTTGATGTATGCGATGATTTGTACTCGTCCTGATATTGCATACACAGTTGGTGTGGTAAGCATATTTCTGTCTAATCCGGGCAAAGAGCATTGGGAAGCAGTAAAATGGATTATGCGGTATCTCAGAGGAACTTCTGATTTGTGTTTGGGTTTTGGGGGAGCTCAGCCAACTTTGACAGGGTATACAGATGCAGATATGGCAGGTGACCTTGACAATAGAAAATCGACATCTGGGTATTTGTTTACTTTTGCAGGGGGAGCTGTTTCTTGGCAGTCTAAGTTGCAAAAATGCATAGCTTTGTCTCCAACAGAGGCTGAGTATGTTGCTATCACTGAAGCAGGAAAGGAGGTGATATGGTTGAAAAATTTTCTTGAGGAACTCAAGTTGAAGCAAAGTGAGTACGTCATTTATTGTGACAGTCAGAGTGCTCTTGAGTTGAGTAAGAACTCTATGTATCATTCTCGCACCAAACACATTGATGTCAGATATCATTGGATTCGTGAAGCAGTTAATGAGAAGCTTCTATAGTTGGAAAAGATTCACACTGATAAGAACATTGCTGATATGTTGACAAAGGTGGTTACCAAGTAGAAGCTTGAGTTCTGTGCCGGCCAAGCCGGTATACATTCCAAGTGATACACTTGAAGTTTGGGATACCTCCCTCATGGACTGGAGGGGGAGATTGTTGGGCGGGTCCAGCCCATAATGTTACCCAACTTAAATACAAAACAAAAATTGGAGGATGAATTATATAATTTGGCTGAATAAAATTAGAAGTCTTGAAGGACAAAATCCTAGACCAAATTGGATTTGATTTGTTCACTATATATATATATATATATATATATGTTGAAACAAAAAAAGATATACACGCGGTACGCGGAACAAAGGCTCAAAAAGGCAGAAGAAAGCCCTAAAAGGTTCACGCACGGGAAACGGAAAAAGGGTTGAGAGGTCCACTTAAAAGGCAGAGAAAATCTCACATATTCACGCACGGAATTTGAGGAAGGAAG
The DNA here is from genome assembly GCA_963692815.1 of Nyctanthes arbor-tristis. Classification (NCBI taxonomy): domain Eukaryota; kingdom Viridiplantae; phylum Streptophyta; class Magnoliopsida; order Lamiales; family Oleaceae; genus Nyctanthes; species Nyctanthes arbor-tristis. The sequence goes on along the minus strand of CAVNYN010286410.1, from coordinate 7,257 downwards.
TTCAGGTTTTTATTTTCACGCTTGGGATGAGTTTCGTCATTCGATTTGGTATTCGATTTCTTCAAGCGTTGGTTTCTCCAAGTTAATTCTTGGAACGGAGTTAGGTGATATTTTTCCTCATCTCTCTTGTTATTGATTATTGGGTTCCATCTATTGTTAGATAAGTTATTTGTGGTGCCAAGAATATTGTTCTTGACGGTGTTGCGTGATTGTGGTAGTGTGTGATTATCTCTTGATTTAGAGCGATAATCTTGAGAGGATAAACATTGTATTCCCATTATTATTTGGTGATAGTGGAGTTGTCGGTTTGCCCCGTCGATTTTCCCTTCTCATTGGAGGGTTTTACGACGTTACATAATTCCTGGTGTTATTTAAATTTCCGCACATATATTATTATTTGATATATTGATTGCCTATTTTAATTACCCGGGTTTAGGGAAATTGATTAAATTCCCAACATTGTGCACAACCATTGTGTATGTATATATATATCTATAATTTTCCATGAAAGTTGGGTTGAAGATATGAAATGTATTTGCAAACAATTTTGGCTGAATGAAACTGGGTATGTATAAACATGAAATTCCTCTTAAATCTTCTGAATGTGTGTGTAGGTGTGAGATTAAATTGCAAAAAGAAGAATTTTCACTTGTTTAGTCATATGTGTATGCTTGGAAATTGAAAGTGTAAAGATAGATCTTCCTTTGCATTTACATGATGAAGATGGTGATAATCTATGGTGTTTGAGTGATAAAGGAGATGAAAGATAGATCTAATTTACCTATGAAAGTGAAGAAAATAGAATTTATACACTATGAGGAGTTGAAAAATTTTGTGAGAAATCTTAGAATTGTTGCTTGGGGCCAACGTTTGGTTGCTTGGTCCAAGAGTTTCTCTCATGAGCTACAATGAGTTAAGACCCTATAGTTTAAAGTTTGTTCAATACCAAAATAATTAATGAAGAAGTTTTATATATGTGTGTGTATTTATAAATGCTCTAAGTTGTAAAATGACTAAAACAATTTGTAAAATATTAATTATACCAACTTATTTAAAAGGTTAATTAAATGGTAAATAAATAAATTCTTATGTAAGATAAATCCTTATTATATATATATATATAATTAAATTAAACTAAATTCAAGAAAATTGGTAGCGACACGAGTTAAGAATTTGAAATTTTAAAATTTATAGTTTTAAAGTTTTTTGGTCGCTACTTTTAATTTCCTATCTTGAATTTGCTGGGCAGAAAATGGTTCAGAGAATTGCAAGTGCTGCTACTTTAGTGGTGCTCTTTTTTTCCCGCCCATTTTGCTTGCGGTAACCTGTGCGGTCTGTCTTTGCGGTGCAATTTATTTGACTATGAATTATGATTTGTTTCCACTTTTATTAGTCTTCTTTTTCTTTTGTTTTAAGTTCAAAGATTCTTTTTCCACAGGACTCAGTTCACCATTTAGAGCCCTAAATATCTCAGTCAAACCATAATTGTCTGTCTCCAAAAAATCACCCTATTGTCATTTGATCATCTGCATTCTTCCTTATCTTTCAATTATTTCCTTTCTCAGCACGAGTCTATTCCACTCGAGCCTTCGAATCATGTTCTTTCAATTATTTCCTTTCATATAAGAAGTCTGGACCTTTTTGAACCCTCCAGTTGTTTGCAATGTGGACTATCAACGGAAAATTACTGGAATTGTACCATACCATCGTCCGCCGAGCCCTTTTTTGATATTGGTTAAGGGTAAGGAAAATCGTATCTTTTCCCTTTTTGGAATTTTTTCAAAATCCCTTAATTGAAGGTGCTAATTCCTTAAGGGTTAACTTCTACTTCCCTGTAGTTGACATTTATATATTTTAGGATTTCAGAACATGATACTGTTTTATCTTAGATCTCAATTTTCTCTTTCTGCAGTATAATTTTTAAATCGGTAATTAAGATTTTATACCCTTAAAGCCCCTTTTTGCGTGCTTTTTCTTTACATGGTATTTGTTTCTTGAAGGAAAATTTTGTTTTTTACGATTACAGAGCCATGCTTGCAATTTGTAGTGGATTATTTGTTCCTTCAATTTATTGGCTTTTTGATATTCAGTAATTTTAATGATAGATATTGATTTTAGTGTAGACGAGAAAATTTGTAACATCCTGCAAAAATTTTTGTAATATCCTGTAAAAATTTTAAGCATGTAATCGTTATTTTGACGATGATTGAATAATTACTTAAATTACATCATAAGATTATGAGATTATTACTCAATTGAGCGGCCAAAATTTCAATGTGACAATGTGATCGCATTCAACAACCTAAGATTGTCACTCAAACGAACACTAAGAATTAGAAAATAATTCTTGACAATATGATCGATATTTTGATAATAAATTAGATTAGATTATGGCGATATGATGATGTTGAATTGTTACAAGGTTGTCAAGAATTAAAATATAGCAATGTGATTATATTGCATCAATTATAAGAATACAAGATGGCCACACCAAAAATTAGAATGGCAATGTGATCATATTTAATTAATTGAAAGGTTATAAAGTTTGTCATTCGAATGAATACCAAGAATTTGAATACGGTTATTGACAAAGTGAATGTTATTGTGACGATGATTGAGTAACCACTTGAAATGCCGTGAAATGTAAAGATTGTTATTCAAGTGAGCCTAGGGCAAGAACGTGGTTATTAATTAGCATGACTTGAAGTTAATAACCTAAAATCAAGTTAATTGAAAGGACTCAAGTAACATGGATCAAAATATTACAACTAAATCATAAGACAACCCAAAGTATAAGGACTTCTCGAGTAATAAACAAATAAACCACACTGAGCCACATCGCCTCTTGACATGTAAGGCACCACGTCTTGGTTGGCGAACCTCAAAGATTTACTAAAACTAACTAAATCCAGATATTTCTTTCAACTATAAATAGGAAAGGAGGGAGGTGGGGATTTCTTAAACTTCCCAACCTCTTAGCAGACCCTCCCTCTCCCTTCCTCTCCCTCTTCACGTTCCTACATCAATATCTAGGCTGATTGTCCCACTTCTTGATAAGTCTCAAGCCCTTTACATATATGAAAAAGGAAAAATGAGTCTACAAGAATTGAGGAGAGAAGAACATCCCCTAAAACCTATCAAACACTTGGTTTAACACTTAGAAATAACCCCTGATCATATGTACAAAGAATACAACTTGAAATGCTACTTTGAATAAGGAAAATGAAGGTTTTAAGGGCATTTGTGAAGAACTCAAAGAATCTTTAGGAAAAATCAAGTTAAAGAGGTGAGTAACTACTACTTTGATTCCCTTTTAGCATAATGATGTTTTGATACAATAAGCATAGTTTTCAATTGAAGTATTCCATAAGATAAACATTGATTTTGATGTATTGGAAAGAAAGATTGATTATTATATTTGAATCACTAGTTGCTCTACCCGTCTTATCTTTACTTTGTTGACATACCAAGAGTCATCTAATGATACCTAGATGGGGCGACGATTAGTGTGGTGTTTGCTTTGTATTGTATTGAATTGTTTGGAATTCAGATAGGGGTCAACTGAGATTCGAATGTGGATCCACTGAATTGTACATGGCCATGATTGAATTGATATGAATCTTACGAGCACAACGGGTAATAGCTTAACTAGTGATATGGCCTCTTGTGCATTGAAAAACTTTGTGCATGCAATGATTTTCTTGAAAACAAATCTCCAAAATAAAAGGTGAATCAAAGGAATTTGTTACTCACTTTGTACTTCGTACTCATTCCATATTTCTACAATTTTGTAGATGATTGAAGATATTATATTTGAAAAGCGAGACAAGCTATGAGTTGGTGCATGCTCGCGAACAGGAGTAGAGTTTGTATTTAGTAACAACATGTCTTTGAAACAACTAAGAAAGCAATTATGAATTTAATACCTTTTGTATTAATAAGTATTCTCACCTCTCTATAAATGTATTTCTATCAATAGGAAACTTTCCTTTCAGTATGATAGCTTCCTAAGAATTTGTTTTGCTTCTATAATCAATGAAATATGTCTAGTAATATAATTTGTTGTGTTCTTTGCATCTTATCGAAAAACCAATTTTTAATGATTCTTTAAAATATAATAAATTATTAGTTTAGGTAATTATCCTTATCAAGACAAAAACCATTTTGTTCGTTTTGTACACCCCATCCCCCCTATTTGTATTGAAGCTTTATTATTGAATTTGTGCACCGATATAAATAGTTTTCGAAAATATTATAAAATTAGCGGGGACGTGACAAAAATAGATTAATAGGCCAACAAATCCTAAATCTATTGTGGCTTGAAACTTCACGAATTAATTAACACATTAGTCAAGGCAGATGAATATCAGAATACTTGACGCAAATTAGCAGCCAACCATAGAAATAAAAATCAATGATTTAGATGGCTCCTATACAGTTTTGCCACGAATATAATATCCTGATGTGGCTTCCTACTAATAATATTTGTGATGGTACCTATACAGTTTTGCCACAAATATAATATAATATTTGTGATGCAAAACTATGTGGTTTCCTACTAATAATATTTGTAGTTGATAGAAGAAGACCACATAAGTTTGCAATGGAATAAGGATGCTGAATCTATTAGTTTTGATTGTGAACTAACACAACCTTAGCTTGATGGTTTCTTTCATAAATTGGGCGGTCAGCCTATTCTACACATCAAGTAAGTTATCTATCATGTCATAATGATATATATATATGAATATATTTATGATTTTTGTGTTTTTTTTGGTCCTAATTTAATGATTTTTTCTTGATCCAGAGATCAAAATTTTGATAAGAACGTTGTAATTAAATGGTAACAGTAAATTATATATCATCTTTTATGTGCCTTGAAAACCTTACATCTAAATATTTTGATTGTACCTCAATCTATATCTATTGTAAGTTCATAATTTGTTACCCAACACCACAATCTATGAAGATTTTAACCATCAATGCCGCTATGTTTGATAATTCTATTCCAAGATACAAGATAAATACACAAGAGTTTAAGAAAAGCATAAGGTGTACTTTCCGACGGTTCCGACACTGAAACTAATTGCTGGAAAGAAATAGAAGTGATTGAATCTCCTGTATCTATCTCTCCTTCGTCTCCAAGTTCTTTTAGGCAGTTTATTCTCTCTTTAGTTTCTACTTGTCTGTTCAATTCAATGATTTTTTTACATTTTTTTCAGTGTTAATCGAACCTCTATGATAATATATTTGAACCCCCCCCCCCCAAATGCCACTTTTACCTCACCGTTGATAGACTTCAGTTCAAGATGGTTTACTGATTTCTTCGCAGCATGATTTCAATTATGGTTCTACGGATTTTTTTAATAGCAATTGAACTACTAAAATTTCTAAAAATTGTAAAAATAACAATAAATAGGTACCACTAATGGGTCTTTTAGTATGGTGGGCGGTTGGCAAATCATGCAATTAATCAAAGTCTTATGTGAATTTGCTTATGGGAGGCTGGCTATCATTGAACATGAGCTTTTGGAATTTCGGCAATATTCAACAAACTAATAAATGTATCAGATGCTGCAAGGAAGATTGATGTAAAAATGGTTTTGTTGCTCTCTAATTTTCATTCAATAGAGACGATTTTGAAGGAAATGTTGGTTTCTAGGACGGTGAAGAGGCTAGTGCGACTTGCATATCAGTAGGTAATCGATGGCCACGAGGATTGGGTCGTGAAGATCTTCACCTTGCAAGGAGGATACTGCTACCCCTGTTTTTTTGGGGTGAATTAAAGCATTATTTGGGCCTGAAAAATTAACAAATTTGGCTAAAAAGTAAGAACGAAGTTAGATACTAATTGTAAGATTAATTAATTATGGGGATATAATTTTGTTATGATAGAGAAAATTGTAGCATCTCTTTACGATCACACGATAAAACAGATTCTTTGAAAATCAATACTCAAAAGCAATTATTGTATATCTGATTATTATTATTATTTCTTTTTGCCCTTTTTAGTGTGGTTCTTTTGTCTAAAGATCAGTTGTAATTACAAGCTATATTTCGAAGATTAATTAGGATATATTTATGAAATCAAAATCAAATAAAATTAAAGCACAATACCACGTAAAATCTATACATATGGGTTGGTCTCAAATAAAACATAAAATTTATATACACGGAATGTTTTCATTTGTGACTTCTTTATTTATGTTATTTTTATGTCCTAATTGATGTAAATTTGATGGCATTTCATTGTTTAACTTCTCAATTGGTTGAGTTATTGTGAACTGTTCTTCCCATGCAACGCATCGGTGATTGACTAGTGCATTTAAAAGGAGGCTTATTCTTATAAAATAATTAAATTAAATAACTATATAGAAATAATTGGCGTGTATATATATATATGTGTGTGTGTGTGTGTAACCACTTGCATCTTGATGTGTGTTTGAGAACTGATATACTGGAGCATGGGTCTTAACATGCTTTATGCGTGGGTATGAAACCCTATGGTTGTCTAATTTTCTTTTTTATATGCAATTCATATTATAAGCAAATAAGCTCTAGAAGCTTTCTAGCTAACCGAGCTTGAGGTGCAAATCTTTAATTAAGTATTCAAAAATTATAGCATTCGGCTATAAAAAAGATAAGAAAAGGGTTTGGAAAATTGTACCTAGATCAATTTAGCAAGCTTGAGCTACATATGGGACTATATAATTGTGAGTGTTTATCCGTTTTTATTATTTGCTATTGATGTAAATTTGATAGTAAGAAATATTCAACGTCTTACATATTAGTATTTTTTTAATAATTATTCTTCATGTACAAGGCGCGGGTGTTAACCTAATAATATATTTAAAGAAAGTTTTTTTTTTTTTGAAACGATTTAAAGAAAGTTAATTTGAACAAAAAAGTTTCAATTATTATGGCACTAAATAACATTTTTTTTAGGCTATTATAGGGGTTGTAGGGAAGATAAATTGAAAATTGGTGGAGGATGGAGGGTGTTAAAAATTGGTACGCAAAGTCGGTGTTGACCACTTTGACAATTGTTTAAGAGGATATTATTATTTGGTTATTAGATTTTAGATTCCAATTTTATTTCGTATTTGAATTAATTTTTCTAAACCAATTTTGGGGGAATGAGAAATTAATATCAGAGGTATCGCTTAAACTCGTAAAACGTTGGAATTAAATATTGGAATATTCTAGAATGTTCTAGAATATTTTTGGACGAACAGTCGTGTCTCATGAGTGAAGGAT
>CAVNYN010286408.1:0-39024 GCA_963692815.1 Nyctanthes arbor-tristis | reverse complement strand
TTAGAATTGAGTTAGTTTTAATAAAATTTGAGTTCCGCCAATCAAATCTCGACACGTGGCGCAACACATACCGCACACTTGGCGGGAATTTATCTGAGAAATCCTTGTGCTTTGTCTCCTTCTTCAATTAAGCCACTAAACTTTGATTTAAGTCAATTAAGTCACTATACTTTAGTTTATGTCAATTTGGAACTAAATTCTTTCTTTAGCATCAATTTGGTAACCAACTTTTAGTTTTCACAAAATCCTCTAATAATATTCAAGTAATTCTTTTAAAATAACAATTTCGTTGCTTACTTCAATTTGTAGAAATTTCCGGGATGTTACAGGACCTCAAAGAGCTTCTTGCTTGATGACGATGGCTCGATCCGCCATGCTTGAAGTTCATGCCATTGACAAGGTCAAGGAGAAGAAGCTATCTACAACGAAGGATGAGACAGGTCATCCGCGAGCCGAGAATGAGAACATCGAAGCTACATACTGCCTTTAGACTGGAAAGGTCTTAATGGGTGCAGGAGCGAACTAGCTGGCCTCCAACAAATGAGCTGGTGGGCTACCAGGAGTCTATCACTCAATTTAAGGGCTCTGAGGAATACAAGTGTGATCAGAGTGAGCTCTACCTCAATGCTGCCAAAGATATCATCCAGGACATAGAGAAGGAATGCCCTGACTACGATTTCCTATTCCAAAGACCAAGTCGCTCAGCTTCAGAGAGGGCATAGGCCTTTTGGTAAAAATTTCTTAGTAGAATTTTCGATGTGGTTGCGAGCTGAGAGTTCTTAGGCATTAGTTTGGCAGCCACCGCAAGCTTATCAAAAGTTGACTGAAGTGAACTTAGGAGCTTGTAGGCTGACCTTTGGAACTGACTTGTGGAGCTCAGGAGCTGACCTCATGAGCTGACATGTTGAGCTCGGGAGCTGACCTTAGGTGCTAACCTGTTGAGCTAGGGAGCTGACCCCAGGTGCTGACTTGTTGAGCTCGGGAGTTGACCTCAAGTGCTGACCTGTTGAGCTCGGGAGCTGACGTCAGGAGGAGCTACCCCCAAAAGTTGTCCTCGTGGGCCTACACTGCCAGGTCACCTACTTGTTAGGTTTATCCATGAGCTCATGTGATACTAAGATTACAAAGATCATTTATGAGACAAATACAAAATTTCATAACCTTGTAAGTGTTAGGTCACTAAGTGATGATGTAGAAGCTCGATGTCGCATGGATTTGTAGCTTTGCTTGATGCAGAAATAAATACGGCAAGTTTGGTGCACGATATCACATACATCCTTATCACAGAATATCAAAGAGCCCGTTTGAGTTACGGGGGTCCGAGGAGTGAATAGTTAGTAGCAATTCTAGGCTTCTTTCACGAGACCTCGACGCTGTTTCTTAGAAGAACCCTTCATGTTTTGATTTCCGCCTACTAAAACATGGATCTCAGCTGGAGGTTGGTTTTATGGAGCTCGAGTGTTGAGGTCTGCCTGGGGACGAGCTTGTTTGTGGCCCTTTGTGATTAGCTACGTATTTACCAACGTATCTCTTTTCAATAAGCTTTTCTATTTTTTGCCTGAGGTGCCTGCACTTATCCGTTTCATGACCTGGTGTTCTGTGATATTTGTAGTACTTGGTCTGATCAGCATTTGTCAAAGGCTTCTTAATGGGCTTGACTTTTAATAGTATGTGATCATTCTTCAATAGATTATAAACTAGTGTAACACCCGTGCGATGTACGGGAAGCAATAGACTATTAATTAAAGATGTAATAATAGGGCAGCTGATCATTACTTGAATAGAATTGAATAAAATAACATGGCAAAGAAAAGAAAAGAATACAATACAATATCAAAAGTTAATTTCAGTTTACTTCACGGTATACAACCGATTCAACAAACAACAGGATTTTGTCAATACAATTACATCTTAAAATCAAAAGAAAGAGCGTAGTTGGCAATGGTGTAGACAACTTCATTTGCCTCACGGCGTGTGAACTTGCAAGGGCCACAATCCATTTGTACCAAGAGTGACATAATCTCATTGAGAATAGATGCATCGGGGTAAAATTCCAAGTTGGAGCAGAGATTTTGTACAACCTGAAGACAATCCGTTTCGGCCTCATGAATCCTAAAGTTATGCTATTTAGCAAATTTGAGACCTTCACAAAGTGCAAAAACTTCCGTTGTTTCCACCGAAAGGCAACCACTTCCACATCCACTATTTTTGATTGGATAATGGGCAAACTGGATTTAAACACCAATGAAAGTTTCTCCCCTTTTGATACAATTGTTTCTTCGTTTCTTGCACATTTGCTTCCCACTGTCTATCATCAATAGAAATGAATACACAAACAAATCGGAGAAAATGTGAAACCTCCTTGTCTCTTCTTGCGTTTGTCCTCTTTCTCCTTCTTAGGCAAAGACCCAAAATCCACCGATTGTATTCACAAATCTTTTAAAGGCACAACTTGGAATTGCTGATGTCTTCTAAACATTTGAACTTCGGTAATCAAAATGAAAATTAAAATTAAAAATTGGATGAATAATAAAGATGACACAAATTATAGGTCAATGGCCAGATAAAATTGCATTTATAACATTTTCTTGGATGAAAATCCATTCTAGCTAAAGTATCTTTTTTAAAAGCAAAACAGCAACCCTTTTACATATAGATTCTATTTCTATGCTTGTTTTTTCTTTTTCCGAATCATGACCAGACATGAGATTCCAAGACAAACTGTGACTATGAAGAAGAAAATTATTATGTTTTCCACATTAATCAAATTATTCAAAGTATGAAATCTTGATATTAATGAAAAAGATAGGCTAAGTGAAGTTGTATTTACCAAAGTTAGAAAAAGATCACATTTTCTACTAGATTTTCCAGTCAAATTATGCTATGTACATGCAAGAAACGAATAACAATAACAGACCTATCTTCACGAAAGAATTAACTTTTTAAAATAATATTATGAAGAAAACAGGGTAAGAAAACTGACTAAGAAATTGTGGGAAACAAAAGCCCTAGGCTTCCAGGACAAAACCTCAGTCACTTCTCTCCTCCGTTTCCCAGCCGATCTCATTTTCTTCTGCCATACAAAAGAGGAAAAGAAAGCAAGCTAAAGAAAAATAAATATGCAGGTCGAAAGAAAAAAATATATAGGAAAAAAAATCTTCAGCCTTATGAACATATATTGGGATAGACATGTATCAAACCATGGTGCAGTGTTTGAAGAAGATCTTTTCAATAGCAGTCCGATCTATCATAATCAGCAAATTATTTTACAACTTCTTATAAGGCATCCCAATAGAACATAATTAGTGAAGTACATTCATAAGAACTCTTTATAGTTAACTCTTAGGTTAAATAGCAAGCTTTATGATATAATAACGATCATGTTCTCAATGTTGAATAAGATCGGATCGTCAATACAACCACCATTAACTTACAATTCAAATCTTAAATGAATCACATGGTTAATAGTAAAGAATGACAATATTCTTTCCTAATATCTAACTGTCATACCAAGAATAAAGTGTTTGTCAATTCTCAAATGAAAATGACTGCTGATGTGGCCTAAAAACCATGAGGCGGTAATATTACTCTACTATTTTATAGATATAATTTATAAGATTAAGATTAAAGAAAAATGGAATTTAGTTATGCATGATCATAGTGTCATGAGAATACAAAGAAATAATATCTTTGCTTTTGAAATATGTCCGCATAATACATACATTCCTATAGACACAGAAAAATAGAGCAAAACCCACATAAGTTTTGAGCTGAAAGCATTATAATCCAAGAATTTATTGATAAATGTCTTGCACACACATGTTCTATACGATTATAATAAGATTTCAAAACAAAACCACATCATATTTCCAACCTTTTATGTAATTGTTTGAGTTTATATATTTTAATATTTTGCAAATTATAAGAAAAATAATATAAATCAAACACATGATACATGAAAATCAAAAAATTTGGCAAAGACTGGTAAGCATATGTGCCACATACCTGACAATGGAAGACTGTAGACATATTGTAGACATGAGAATCGTGTAGAAAATGAGACACAATTTGAACCCAAAAAAAATCAAAAAAGCAACAGCTTGAGCAAAAGGATTTAGAGACTTTATGCTAGCAACCGAAATTTCAGTAACCCAAATTCAAGAAGAGGAAACATTTGGAGATTATTTTCTCACTCGAACATATTTACAAACAGCAGGCATGCAAGTTGCAACCCGTCAACAGGAAAAAGATTAATGAATTAAAAACCTAAACGAACTCCACTTTAGTGGTGATATAGAATATAGTAATTAGAATCCAAAAAAGTACCAAAATTGAACTGTTAAAAAAAAAAAAAACGAAATGAGACCTTTATAAGAATGTTTCCTGACAACATTGATGTAACATGGGAAAATAGCACTAAAAATGGGTAGTTTACCCAAAGGTCCGCTCTCGGATTTTCCCTAGAAGTTCACCCAATTCTCTAAATCGAATCCCCCCAAAGCAGCATTCCTTTAGTGCAGGATTTTTCTTTATCCGAAGCATCACTGGAAATTGCACCAGAATTCAAACCTCCAAGTTGCGGCTTCCCCTCTCATCTCGCTTATCTCCATCTGCCTTCTTCCACGAGTCGGATCCCACCTTCTCGTCTCGTCAATGTTGCTGGCCGAAATGAAAGAAGAAGACAAAAAAGAAAAAAAAAAGAAAAACAAATAACAAAAAGGGAAAGCTAGAGAGGAGGAGAGGTGAGAGAAAAAGAGACAACCGAGAGTCCAAAGTAATACGAAGAATAAGGGAAAAAACAAATAAAAAAGACAAAAAAGGGTATTGATTTGGGCGGAAAAATGTAAATCTTCTCCAATAAGGCTCATTTACTTTAATATATTTTATAGATTTGCTCAACAGAGGTTTTGAGATGGGTGAAAGGCTTTGAGACGATGGATAGGCACTCCGTCTTGAGCTGGTCCTTTTTGCATTTTAAGTATGGATCAGCTTTTGAGCCTCCCTTTATAGTTTTTTCAGCACTGATATATTTTTTAGCTCTTCTCAAGAGCTCTTTATAGGTGCGAGGCGGTCCTCATGCATGGTCCATTAAAAGTGCATGTCCTTGCATAATCGTGCTCTTCCGATCTCGATCAAGAGTGATTCATCAACTACTTTTTCCATAGTCATGACCTGCCTGTTAAAGTGGTCAAAGTAATTCTTGAGAGTTTCAGACTTTCCTTGCTTGACAGTTCCTAGCATTTTCTTAGGAGTAGTCCTGGCCTTTGACCATATGAACTGGGAGACGAACTCCAAAGACAGTTGTTCCCAGCTGTGTATGGAGCCAGGAGCTAAGATCTGCATACCAAGTCTGAGCATTCCCCTCCAAAGTAAGTGGAAATGCCTTACATATTACATGACCTGTGGCGTTTTGCAGCTCCATCTAGGACACATAGCAGTGGAGGTGAGCTATGAGGTTAGTTTCTCCATTATAGGTCCTAATTTGAGGGATCTTCATCTTTAGTGGCATAACGGCCTTCTTGACCGTGGGCACAAAAGGTGAAGATCTTCCTCAGAAGTTGTCAGCATCCTTCTCTTTTGCTTGTTTCTGCTTCAGGTCATTGAGCCTTCTCCTCAGGTCATTCAGCTCGTGAATTTGCTGAGGAGCAGGCTGCTGTCTCTTGGGGAGCTCTGTAGGATGGCTCGACGCATGACTGTACTCTGGGGTGAGGAGAGGTCTTATTTGTCGTTGGTGTGTATCTCTCTGTCGTAGGGGTTCATGTGATCATTGTCTTCTAGAACCTCAATGAGGTTGAGGTCCTAGTCTTCAAAATACACTTTCATCATTCATATATGTCAGGGTTGAAGCTCCTCGAGCACTGAGAGATGGTCGAGCTGAGCTCTGTGTGGCTGAAGGAGCAAAACTCAGCCGTCTTCTCACACGTTCTCTTAGTGGGTTAGCTGGAGATGGTGTCCTCTCAACATTTTTAACTCACCAAGAAGAATCATCTTGTGATGACTCGCTCACATAGCGTGAAGGAGATGGCGGTTTCTGCTGTTCTTGCAGATGCCTAGCTTATTGGGCAAAAGCTTCAACTTGCCTCCTCAAATCTTCAGTTTCAGATTCAGGAGCTGGTCGCGAAGGTCCTTCTTCTGATGTCCTCCTTTGTCTTCTAAAATTTGTCTTGTAAACCTTTCTTATACAATCATATTTAATCTTCTTGAATTACTTATATTATCTCGTATTATCATCATATGTAACACAGGGGTGAAATAACTAGTTATAATAAAGTGAAACGAGTGGTGGTAATTTAATAGAATTTTGAAATGAGATGTTATAATTAAACAGTTTTCAAATTACTAATAGATAAAATTATAATGTAGTGGTAGTAGTTATTTTATGGTGTCTATTGGACACTATTTTTTAGAGTCCATTGTATATGTGACATGTGTCCATTAGACACCTTGAGTCCAATATATCTTATGAATACTTATCACGTATGTAGTGAACTCTATAAAATAGTGTCTAATAGATCTCATAGATTATGTGGTAGAGGTAGAATGATAATCAAAACCAGCAAGTTGACAAATATTTAACCCGGGTGGGGACAATTCCAACACGACTTTTCTACTCACCGTCCAAGGAAAACTTTGGTGCTTGTCCGAGCGCGTGTTAAACCGCGTGGTATACTCTCGTCCTTTTCGATTAAAAATGTTTTCTCTGTTCTCACATTCCATTTTTCAAGCGTAATCTCCGCCATTTTCAGCGGGAAAAATTCCATTTATCCCTGGCCGAGAACAGCGGTCTCAATTTTTCGGAAGTCTGTTGGCACCAGCGCCACCAGGTACACCATTTGCCGCTTTCTTAACTTTTCAGATACATATGCTCTTCTCCTGTTATATGTCCCTGTTTTATTACTTATTATTGAATTCTAGGGTTTTTTATTATAATTTTTTTTATCAGGGCTGTAGACTAGTGCGAAGAAGTATATTCAGTGTTTTTATGTTTCAGTTCAAGTGTCCCCACTACTAGTCTTTGGTGTTATTGAACAATCAAGAATTTCGGTAGTAGATAATTGGTGCGCTTTCTACTTTTGCCTTTGGGGTTTTGAGTATAATTTAACTGGATGAGCCCAATTCTGTAATTTATAGAAAAACGAAGTTGAGTCTTTGAATAAAATTGAAGTTCTCTTTCTGGGAATTTTAGTGAATTTCTGCTTCGAATTCAGTAGGGTTTGATGGCTCAGCCTAATTTTAAGCAACCCATAAATCAAAATTATAATATGAAGGGTTCTCACTCAAGGTCTTTATCCCAACCTGTGTTTTTGGCTAACAATTGCCTGCCTCCATTGAGCCCTTTCTCTCATAAGGAGTCATTGTTTGCTTCCTCGAATTCTAGTTTGAAAGATGCTCTGATGGAAGAAACAGATGGTAGTTCTCATGGGACACCACTTAGTTCAGCCTTTTTGACCAAAAATGTGTTTCAAGGTAGCGACAGTCTTCCCCCACGTAAGGGGCATCAACATTCTAGCAGTGATGTTTCCGTAGGATTTTCAGGTATGATTAAGTCTTCACGTCAGTTGGTACCTGTTAATGGTGAGGCAGTATTGGGGACGACGACGCTTGTGATAGATAATCTAGAAAATGATAAGCCTGTTGAGTTGAAGAGACGAGCAATTGATGCAATTGATGAGAATAGGAGTGATGCAGAACAGAAAGGGGCCTGGAAATCAGAGGGAGAGGTGGAAGATGATTTGCTAGATTCATGGATGAATTTTGATTGTCTGGATTCGTTCAACTCATCTAGCACTGAGAACAAAAACAAAGACATTACATTGAGTGGCACAAAGATGGGTGGTGGTGAAAGCAATAGTACTGAATCGGAAACTGTCTTTAGGCAGGGGTTGAATGCAAGGGAATGTGTCAAAAGGAGTGTGGCTGGTGATATTGCTCCTCCAGCCAGACACTACAGGAGTCTTTCCATGGATAGTGCTTTTGGGAAATTAAATTTTTGTAATGAGTCACCAAAGTTACCTAATTCTTCGGAAAATTCTGTGGGCCAACTATCACAAACCACCTCAATGACGGAAAATTCAGGTGAACTGGGCTTGGAGTTTGGACATGGTCAATTTAGTGAGGTTGAGCTTATAAAAATTAGGGCTGACGAGAGGCTTTCTGAAATTGCTTCCTCAGACCCAAAACGTGCAAAGAGGTATGGCACTTACCAATTCTTAGTTATTGGTTTTGTAAAGTATTTTTCAATAAGTGGATTTTTACATTTTCATAATTTCATCTCAGGATATTGGCCAATCGTCAATCAGCTGCTCGTTCAAAGGAGCGGAAACTGCATTACATCTCAGAATTGGAACATAAGGCGCAAACTCTGCAAAAAGAGGCTACCACACTGTCAGCCCAAGTTACTGTTTTACAGGTTTGTGTTAAAAACTCACGAATTTTCCTGCCATTTAACATTTACACAAGTAGCAGTTAGTCACATGTTTCCTCCTCAGAAAGACCATGCTGAGCTAACAAGTCAGCACAATGAATTGAAATTCCGATTTCAAGCCATGGAGCAGCAGGCACAACTAAGAGAAGGTATCAAGTTTTCTTCCATAATTACCTTTGTGTATTGACATTAATATGGAGTTAACGTGATTTTCACAGATATATGTGCTATTTGGCATTATAGGGGAAAAAAGAAAAAGAAAGAAGCAATATAATAGTTGTATTATATGATCTCATCAACATTTGAGTATCCGTCTGGAAACAGATTACAAACCAATTTGTTTATAAACTAACTTAAATTTTGAATTTTGAGACACTTGTCAACACCAAAACTTGACTCCTTTTGTTTGTGAAGTAAGCTTCACATGGCTTACCTCAACATTGTAATGGTGGCAATGTCTAATATTGCCATGCGTCCGAAAATTCAATAAAATTCAATTATAAACAGATTTGTTTATAATTGATTTCCAAAAGGAGCCAAACGCTATGCTAAAAATAAAAGGTGAAAGTAAACTTTTTGTTCCCAAACATTTTTGGATACGATTTTCTAGTGAAATTTTTTGGAGATTACCTTTCAAGGAACTTTAAAACGTATGCATGCTATCAGTTTGTTCTTGCTTCTTCTGCAGCGGGTTGGGTTGAATTCAGCAGGATATTCTTGCGGTGGTCCTTCGCTGAACTTTGTCATTTATTGGTCATCATTCATTTTTGTTCTTCTCTATTTGTCCCCCAAGATTTTCTCCTCTTTTTTTGGTCATTACTAAATATAGACCAATACATTCATGTTATTTTTGTATTTACCATTGCAATATAGTTTGAGGCACCAGATAACTTGCTTATGCTTGCAGAGATATCATACAAGCCCACATACATAGTAGTTTCTTGATGTGTAATTGAAATTCATTCAAAAACATTCGTACTCGTGTTTCTGTAGAGGGTTTTTGATAGGTGTCAATGCATTTACTTCTTGTTGATGGAGAAAAACAGCTATGTATTCATTTCAATAGCATTGTACATCATTAGGTTAGTGTGGTAATCAAAAGGCATCAGACAATTATAAATAGTGGGGAAGGGAGTTTATTTATTCAGCCATAAGTGTAAGGTTGAGGAGACGGCAGCCTCCCCAAAGCTGCAATTTGCTATAATTTCTCTTCATTCAATTTGTCTTTTAAATCCATCTTTATTTCATTCAGTACCAAAAGTCATGAGTAGAAATTTACATTCATCTGTTTATATCAGTGTAAATGTTAGATTTCTACTTAATTTCATCCAAACAACTTGGTTGACCTACAACTGAACTGCATCTTTGGTTCACATCATTTCCTTCCTAATTGGTTTCATATAGTTTCATATTGTAATTCCAAGTCAGGCCGGGCCTTGAGGCTGGGAGGCCAAAAGCTGTCCCCTAGGGCTCCCGATTGGAACTAATTGGAAAGTGTCGAAAAGTTATCAGTTGAGTTTTTTGAACATATTTTCAAATGATAGAATAAAATAAAATTAATGTGTTTTCAATCTTAGTATAAAATGTTCTATAGCCTAATGACAAAGTTACGCATTTAGTTTTTGTCTTTACTCATGCATTAAAGGTTCAAATTCTTATGCCAACATATTTAATTTTATTTTTTTTAAGGGCCAATTTGGATTTTTAGTTTTTTTTAATAAAAGTTACAATTCTTTTAGGTTTTATTAACTTTCAAATGCTAAATACTAATTTTCTAGTACAATTTTATATTAGAAAAAGGGTTCCCTTTAGTGGTTTATTAGCGTATATATGTGCTTAAATGATAAAATATTGAATGTCATACAAATTGACTAAAATTAGAACTTATTGAAATGTAAATTCCCTAGAATATAGTTTAAAAAATTTACTTATTTTGCCCCTTTTTTAAATATATATGAAAGGGTTATTGGCGCAAAAGGTCCCTACCTTTGAGTTGTTTTGTGGAAATCGTCCCTACCTTTCATTTCTTGACAATTTCATCCCCACCTTTGCATTTCTTGGCGGAATTCATCACTGCCGTCATTTGCCATTAATATTTCCGTTTTTCAACCTTTATTTTCGTAATATTATATCTATATATACACACTTATATTTTATAAAGCCTAAATTAATACATTAATTATTATTTTTTTTATTTTAAAAAAATTAATACACTCAAATCTAAATACGCCAATAAAATATTAGAGAAGATTAAATAAGAGAAGTGTGTTTTATTTTATTATGTTACTTTACAGGATTCAGAACTGATTACTAAATAAATGTATAGTTAAAAAAGTATAACAAGCAAAATAATTAGTTACGTTGTCTTCTAAATAAAATAAAATATAATTTGATTCTTTGATAATTTTCTTAAATATCACACACACACACACACACACATATTCTCTTTACTTCTTCCGATAGTTCCAACTGTTGAAGAGTATATGTGTGTGTGATATTTAAGAAAATTATCAGAGAATCAAAGTATATTTTATTTTATTTAAGCGGCAACGTTGTTAATTATTTTACTTGTTATACTTTTTTAACTATACGTTTATTTAGTTATCAGTTCTGAATCTTGTAAAACAACATAATAAAATAAAACACACTTCTCTTATTTAATCTTCTCTAATATTTTATTGGCGTATTTAGATTTGAGTGCATTAATTTTTTTAAAATACAAAAAATAATAATTAATGCGTTAATTTAGGCTTTATAAAATATAAGTGTGTATATATAGATATAATATTACGAAAAAAAGGTTGAAAAACGGAAATATTAACAGCAAATGACGGCATGGATGAATTCCGCCAAGAAATGCAAAGGTGGGGATGAAATTGCCAAGAAATGAAAGGTCAGGACGATTTCTACAAAACAACTCAAAGGTAGGGACCTTTTGCGCCAATAACCCTATATGAAAGTTAAGTATTCAAAGTTCAAATAATTAAAATCTTGCTTAATCAAAAATTTTTGAAAAGGGCCCCTGTTTAAATTTCGCTTAGGCCCCGGGAATTTCAGGGCTGGCCCTGTTCCAAGTTTTGAAATCTGCAGTAAAAAAAAACCTTCAATTGAAATGTATTTCATTACAGTAAAACTTGAGCTAGACACTTGAATGTGTTACCAATGAAGTTATTGCATGATTCTAGACAGTGGGTGCGTATATTCTAAGATTTGATGGTAAAGATGCAGTTCTTGTTTTGGTTTTTTTTTTGGGGGTGGGGGGGGGGGCGAGGTGCTGTTCATCAATAGTTTTTGTAGATTCTATCCTTTTCATCAATAGTTTTTTGAAGATCCAATGTTTAGTTGCCCTTTTATAGTTTTACAGAAGTAAACTTTTATATAATTAAGTGCATGTTCATGAACCATTTTTATTTCAAAATAGAATCTGATCAAACCATTTCTATTTTAAGCAATAGTTTGCTAACAAGGTGTAAACCTTGTCATGAAACTTCGTCGTTTATCCTATTCTCATATATTTGCCATGGTCAGGCTACTAGCTCTAGGCTTTGAGTTGTAACGGAGTGCGTGATCCAAACAATTAGTTTATGATGCTTCGAGGATTTGTACCTCAAAAAGTCTCAATTTTTTAATGTACACCATCAGGATTGATGGGTCATGTTTGGCTAAGCTCATAAGGTTCACTACAAGTCTACAAGGGTGAAAATAAATTAATGTTAAAATAAGTAAATCCATTTACTCTTGAAGTAACAAATCCAAGCCTGTTTTAGACAAAACATTTTTTCCCCTTAATTTTAAAATTTGACAACTTCAGTTATTCTTTAGAACGGGGTTATTTCAATAGAAACAGACTTTGTATTTACACTTCCTCTGGCTATCTAGTTTTTCTTTGTGGCCTGGAAGTTTACATTTTTTCAAAAAATATGTGGCAGCCCTGCACGAGGCATTGACTGCTGAAGTTCAGCGTTTAAAGGAGGGATTGACTGCAGAAGTCCAACGTTTAAAGCTTGCAAATATGGAGCTTCAGGAAAACGAGAGATTGTCTGACGTCATGCTGCATCAGGTTCCCGTGAAGCATCCCGTGTTCCAGATGCAGCGTCAGAATCCGAATCAAAGTCAAAAATTTCCGGCCACGACTACTTCTACCTCAGCATAACAGACTTGGCTGAAATGAAGGGTGGTGAGTCTGAAAGTTGATCGGTACCTTTGGCCATTCTATTTATTGAGAACTATTTCTGTTACCAGCAATATATGTGTTGGTTCTTGTCTGGTTATTATTATATTATTTTATCCATTGAACAATTATTTTGTTCGTTGCATTGGTTATATATATATATTTATATAAACTACAGATAGATTAGAAGCTAGTGTGTAATGCAGAGCAAGATTAATTTTGTTATTTCCTTCAGGTTATTTCTGGTTTATTGGGACTAGTTTGTGGCATGCTGAACTTGTGTTGACATTTGTAATTGTAAGTGCAAATGTATAATTTCTTAGAGATTGTACTAAGCTGTCCATTAGTATTGAACTAAAGTACAAAAAAATCTGTCATTTGTGTTGCAAAGTGTCCACAAAGCTTCGGCATGTCTCTAGAGGCGAATTGTAAAAATTCAGTCATTTGTTCTGATGGATTTATACTTTTTGTTATTCTTTTTTAAGGGCTGGACCTCTGACATGTTCTAGTGGCAGAATGTCTGTAAAAAGGATGGAAACTTGATTACCTTGTTGTGTCCAACTTGCTTCATGATTTCTAACGAGAAAAAGAGTGAAAGGAACGTTGCATCACTTTGTTTTTTTGTGCTTTTCCCATGCGACTGCAGGCCAGGCTTCGCATTTCCTTTGTAAAATGTTCATACCTAATCGCCTATTAAGAGAGGATGAGTAGACTCTCTACCTAAATGACTATAACTGATTCAAAACGTACTTATTTGATGAATGACGTTCCAATAAGGATGATGGGCTTTTTGAGGTGGGGTGTTGGGTTGATTGTGATGGTTTCAATCTCACATCGCTTGAGCAAAGGAAATGAGACTTAAACCAACTGGCAAGAATCAAACTGTGCGAGCTAGGAAAAACGGATAATATCATGTCAAAATCTATCAGGTAAAGAAATAGGAACCGTAACAGACAACGGTTTACAACATCTTAATGCTACACAGAGAGAAGTAATAACTTGTTATCCTACATTGAAAGGGAAAACAAGACAAGGGGGATGTAGACCTCACAATTAATGGGACATGAAAGGAACAATAGAAGGAATTGTTGAGGAGTTAGTCAACAAGTGATAAGGTAACTTGTGTGATTGAATAATTGAATTTAAGGCCACGTTACCAATGGCGGAGCCAAGAGCTATTAGAGGACTGAGCCGGAAGGGTGAACCGTATATAACGTACGGCTAAATTACCTTTATATATAATTTTTTTTTTAAAACAAACTAAACAAGAAAATTTTTCAATTTAAGGGGGGCCGGAGCCCGGCATGGCCCCCCTAGCTCCGCCAGTGCATGTTACCATGATCCACAAGATGCATACATTTCATCACATGTACAGTTGTACATTTTGAATACTATGAAAACATGATTCTGAAATTGCATGTTCGTCACCATGGATATTTCCATGATGGTGCGATTTCACACAATTGAGCCATCGAAGACCATTTGATCCTAGTCTTGTTTTATCATTTTCAAATAGATTGAGCTAAAGCATAGCTTGAAAATTTTAAATTTCAAGCAATGCATTTTTTTTTCTTTTTTTGTGTGTGTAAAGAACTAAACACTTGATAATTTCATCTACTTACAAAACTGTCATCTTATATAGTCTTATCAAAATGGTATATAGACGATAGGAGGCATATGAATCATCATCTATCACTCGAATGACCATTCGGTATTACGAACAATCGATCACGATTAGTTGAATCATCGCCACACGGAGCGGTCATTAGCTATGATCAACATTCTTATTGGAGCAATTGTGCAGTTAAGGCAATTAACGTCATAATAACCGTCGTTAGTGTACATGGACGTGCTAATCACAGTTAATGGCAATATATTAAGAAGGTTTTGGATCTTCTCTTTTCGTAAAAAGATCCTCTCTGAATTCTTTACTATGTTTTTTTTACACATTATTTTACAAGAATCATCGAAGACAGATTGAAGCATGCTTGAGATCGATTTAGCATCAAATAGTATTGCGTTATTCACCAAGATAATATGATGGAGCACTCGATGGTCTATGCAAGAGTCAATTGCATTTTTTACATGTACTACGAAATTACACTTACCATGGTTAAACTGTTTCTAAGTGCTAGGTAAAATCATTCACACGGTGAAATCACACCGCCACCATAGTAATGTTGCTATTTTGCAGGGCTCATTGTTTCCTTTAATAAGGTATGTTTAGTTTGGGGTAAAGGTGAGGTATGAAGGGTAAATATTATAAATTCGACTAGTATTTTTGGAAAATACATAAGAGTGATAATTGAAATGTCGAAAGGGACAAAAAAAATAAAAAATAAAAAAAAATGAAAACTGGGTTCCATAATACAAGAGGCACCGCATGTTCAGTAGACATGCATCCAATAATTAGGATTCACGTGATTTATGAAGTATGGGTCCCACTATCTAAAACGTGGAATCAGCTGACAAAATCGGTGTCAACAATTTCGTGCCGTTCTACAATGACCCGAGGACTCCTCTGGTGCCGTTATAGCTCCATGCTCGTGTAGAAATTTCTATGTGATTTCTAAAAACATCATCTGGTTTTTTTTTTTTTAATTCGACGTCATGTCATATTGGCAACAGATATATAGTGTTAAAGTAAAATTTATTTTAACCCCTGCTAAGTTTTCCCTTAACAAACGATTCTATTTTGAAGTATAATTTAGTTTAACTAATTATATCAACAACTAAACATATATTTTATTAGATATAAGATTCATTAGATCGGAAGACACACGTATATCTAGTTATTTTCATCTACCCCATAGGGGTAGATTAAAGTCTACCTCCTCCTACATGGCATGTAGACTTTAATATACCCCCATGGGATAGGTGAAAAAAATTACAAATATATCCGCTGTTAATCTTTTATTTAAAAAAAAAAAGGAAATATCTCTTTTAATTTCAAATAGAAATTGATTACTAATATATCGAAAAATATTCAAAATTATTGCTCATCTTTTATACGTGAGACCTCCATTGCCCCTTTTGCCGAAAAATGTAATAGCTCCTAAACATGTATAAACGGACAAACCTCTGTATTCACTTAATGTTGTGGTGACAAATTTTCTATACACTTATAAAACCCGCATTGTTATGAAAACACGAGAAATTATTAGTGGTTTATTATGTTTTTAATGAAACCACTAGCAGTTTTTTTTTTTTTTTTTTACTATATGAGCTCTGTAAGCATACCAACGTCGTTTTTATAGAGATCAGTTGCAGTGAAGGGTGAGTCATCGGTTGAGTATCGAGTGATGGTTCTCGATATTTTATTCTAGGTCAATTTTCATCACTTTTCTCTGTTTCTATAATGGCTCAACAAGAAAACACGAAATGTTAGAAAGTACTAATCGTCACTCATGTGACTGAGTTATCATTGTTGTCAAAAGTTTAATGCACATGCCATGTGCACATGCTAGTTAGTTATACAATTAGGTAACGAAATATCAATTAAAAATTAATGGATCATTAGCTCTTCAGTATAGTACCATTGTCTAATATAATTTCATTTAATGGTTCAGAATATAATATATATTTTTCCTTTTTATATTGTAAAATACTGTAGACCCTTGATCAAGGATGTGAAAATTCACTAGATTGCTATCAGCTCATATGATTCTTGGTGTTTTAATAATTATTCTAATCTAGACACCATTTTTTTTTTGTGATATAAGGGGATATAGAAAAGTGGAGAGACATTAAGAGAGGAGTAGTGTAGTTTAAATATAGAACCTTCCACATGAAATATAAATAGTTAACCAATAATTCGAACCACTAAAGACTCTATGGTTCTTAATATATAATCCTAACATTATATACTACTCTACTAATTTAATAATAATTACTCAATTATAATAATGCATTCAATTTTTTATTAATTAATTTCCACCATCATTCTTTTTCCCTCTTTTTCTTGAGTACAAAGTGGGCTTTGTATGGATGGAATAGTAACTCAAAATTCGAATCAAATTATCAGTAAATTTTGTCTTTTTGTCAATATAAGAGAAGTCCCCTTGAACATTTTCTGCTCCATAACCAAACACTTCTTTGACATCTATTCTACGCAATGTATAGTCTATTTTAGTTTTTAAAATATTTGACACATCCATCCCCTTGACAAACCATTTTTGTCTAAAAGTAAAAAAATATATAAATATATTTTCTTTGACAGTAAGACTCGTTAAAATTTTTCTATCAAATATGTAGATATAATTAATTTGATCAAAATTTATTTTAAAATAAAAATGATAAAATGTGCTAACAAGAAGAAATTTTGAATTCATTATTTATCAGGTTTGACCACTTCACTTAAAGTTTAATTAAATATAGTAGTAAGAGACAAATTAATCATTATACTTCAACTTCTAATCTTCCATGCACATGATAATAACTCTAATTATTGTTATATAATGACGATTCCATAGTCCACTAGCACTATAATAGAGGCTTTTAGGTTCAACAAGTAGATATGACTTTTTATTTGCAGTTATTATTTATAAAGTGACTATGAGGCCCGTCTAATGAAACAAATAAGGTGAAGTGAGTTGGTTGCGCTTGATCAGAGGACATATTTTAAATTGAGAGTCTGATTTGTTACACTAGAAAACAGCGTGATCACAATGCCATATATATATATATATATAGAGAGAGAGAGAGAGAGCATATCCATGTTAATATTAATAATTATCATTCGCCTTATTATAACTTATAAGCAAAGGGATAGTAACAGTTAAAATTTGAGAATGGAATCTTAAGAATCTTTGTTTAAGGTAAGCAAGATGTAATGGTGATTTTCTAAAGAGAGCTTACATCTCTCTTTACGGAGTGGAAACTGCCACGTGGCTGCATGGGAGATGGTCTCCATAGCCGGACTGAGATGTAATGGGACATTTTTTGAAACGTCTATCCTAACAAAAATAATATGTGATCTAGCTAGGGAGGAAAATAAAAGAATATTTTAAGCCATAAATTTTTAGAATCAGACACTTAAAATTTTATTTTTTCAAAATAATTTTGTTAAACTCATTTTTTACTTGGCTTTCTTCTACCTAGTGTATTCCTCTTCTGTGTTGAGTGAACACAAACTAACATACACACAGACTTAGTAATGATTCCTTGTTAATATTGTAGGGAAAAACTTCTTTACAGTCAATTATATTAAATAACTTATACGTAAGTTCATAGATTTTTCTCGTTTCTTTGACATCCTTTTTTTACTATGCGCATTCTTTCACAAAATTAGCTTTCACTAATATTCTTTCTATCCCATGAAGATAGTCTAATTCTAGTTTTCATAAATACTAAGAAAAGGTTTAATTAATAAAGTTAGAAATGTAAAATTTAATATTATTTCTAATATACTTTTTTATTTATTAAATATTCTATTTTTATTTATTATTACAATGCATATTAAATAGATATATAAAAGAAAAATAATAATCCTCTGTCCCATAAAAATGATCCCTTATTATTTTTCACATGAGTCTCTCTATTACAAAAGTAGAGTTTATAAATATTTTTTCTGTCTTATCATTTAATTGTTATTCAACTTTATTAGTTTTTATTTGTTAATATAAATGCACATCAGGGGTATATAAGAAAATTAAAAAACTAACTAATAAAAATGAAAAACAATTTGATACAAATAAAAAAGAAACTGGGGCCATTTTTATGAGACGGGAGGAGTATTTCAACTACCTTTTTAATAGAGAAATGACCTATATTTTGAGGTGGATAAAAAAGAAAAATTATACCAAATTTGTGAAACGGAGGAACTAACTATTTTCAATTCAATTTCATGTCCATTTCTACAAAACGCCAATTTTTATATAAAATCAATTTGAGTTCATGTATAGAGCTTGAGAACTAATAGAAAACAACTAAATACATGGGTCCGATCTAACTCCATACAATTCACTTACAAAACGCTTAGTACTCGGGCGCGAAAGTGGGAAATGAAAGATTGGGCAAGTGTTGAGGTCCATGTTACCAGAACTGCCCTTATTTTATCCGGTACAATTTCCAACAAAAAGGAAAAAAGGAAAAAAAAAATAAAAAAAAAGCTACTACCGGACTGCTGCAAAGTGCAACTCTCTATTTTAGAGTGAGAAACCAGTGAGAAAGAGAAGGGAATGGGAAGATCGAGCGCATCGTCATGCTTCAGGATCATCACCTGCGGCAGTGATTCCGCCGGCCGTGACGATCTTCAAGCAACCGATGTACATTTTTACTTCACCTCTGTGTATATACAGATATCGTTTAACGGTTACTTTTCTTTTTCTGGTTTCAAATTTATTTAAAAAAAAAAACTCTGGATTATTTTTCTGTTTGTTTGGTTTTCTCAACAAACATTTTGAATTTTGAGACTTGAATTGTTTTGGTTATTATTTATTAATGCATCTTGTCTGAAGCTGTATTTGCGAATTGCGATTTGGCTTGACTAGTTTGTTGTTTATTATGAATTTTTGGAGATGCATTTTTGTTTGTTTTCCTGTGTAGCCTGAATTTTAAATCGCGGGCATGGTATCTTTAATGGAATCTATTTAGGCATGAATGATTGGGATAATGAGAGCTAATTTTTTATGATGCCTTATGTTAACTGTGTTGTCAAATTGATGTACTTGCTATAATTCATCTCTGTGAGAGATCTGGGGGGTTGAACTTCGTTAAATTGTGGTAGTTTCTAAATATAGGATGTTTACTGGGTTTGAACGAGATGTGTCTTTTATTATATGTCCAAAAATTCTTCCATTATAGGACTTGTTAAGCTAGGCCCTTTATTTGTCTTGTATTATGTTAAAAAATTCTTTCATGTAAATTGGATCTCGTTTTTAGAAAATTTGACTAGTATTAGACTATTAGTTGTTGATTATTACTTTCCTTTCAGTGCAATATCAGGCTTCAACATGCTGTAAACCCTGAGTAAATGATTTATATTAGTACATTCCTTCATATCTATCATTCTAGAGGATTAACAATAGTTGCAAACTTATATTAGTGCAGCTGGGAAGATGGGAGTATAATTTCACTGAATAAGTAACATTTATTTTTTAATTTTCCGTGGTAGTTCAGTTATGATGTCAGTCATTGAATCTTTTAGTTGCTCTAGTGGATTATGGAGGCAAGTTTCAGCATTCTAAGTTCTCTCATTGCTTGAATTTAGTCATTGTGATGATCAGTGATATGACAACCGAAACTATAATAGATAGATATACTTAAGTGTAGGATTTCTCCCATTTGCCGGCAGTCGACTTAAGGTATATGTAATGATAATGGGCTGGAAAATTTTTAGATTTTAGAGATATTAAAATTTTAGGCCATACCATATTTAATTTACTAAAAGATGAGTGTTTTCTTTTCTTTTTTTTTTTTATTGCTTTTGAGTTGTGACTTCTCATACAGAAATACCTTTATTTACTTTTCTTATAACTCTATCCAATTCTTTAGATCTCATAAAAAGCTAGATCCCAAGTATAATAAAATTAGCCAAAAGATTCTCTGATTACAGGAAATGCAGATACATATTTCCTATAAGTATGATGTTGAAAATTGAAATAAGAACTTCAAACACATAAGTATGGGAATATCTTATTATGGTACCTGAAGCTCCCAGTTAACAAAGATGATGGCTGAAGGATACCAATAGTCAGTGAACTATATGGGCGTGTTTAAATATGAAGGCTGGAATGATTTTGGTCTGCAGAAGATATCTGTAGGATTTTATTTTGTTTGTTTATTTATTTATTTCTTGGTGTTTGGGGGGGGGGGGGGCGGGGTTAACCATATAGACAAACCTCCTGCTGACCTGTCATGAATAAGTTGCCTACAAATAGGAAAGGTGTCCATTCACTTCTTGATCCCAGAAGGAATATGGGAAATGGTGTTCCCCACATGGTACCCTTACAATAAGTGGACAGACTTTACTAAACTCATCATCAAGAGGTTTTGATGTGGTCAACCTATTGACCAGTCAGATGCAGTTGACATTCTAAACACGTGTACCTTCCAGTCGATCTGAATGGAGTCTGGGTTATTGTTAGTTGATAGTTTAGCATAGGAGGCAAAATGATTGGTTGCTCATTGATTGACTGTGAAGGAAAGAAAGTTTCATTCACTTAACCTTCAATGTCGGTTATAGGATTTGGCTTCCCGCATAAACTACTGTCTTTCATGGATTGTCTTCTTGATGCCGATGCTATCTACTTGTGCTCGAGTCTTGTCTTTCTTCTAGATCCCAAGTATTAGTTGATGGGGATTTTCGCCCACTTCATTTGGTATCATTCTGTAGTTGGTGGACATCACTAGTTCACTACAGTCTATCTAGTGTTAAATTCTATCCAACTTTAATTTTCCAGCATCGTTACAGATTTTACCACAATTTACTGCCAAATAGGGAAACAAGTTTTTATGGAAAACAGTAATGGTTGGTATCATAATATTGTTAGGAAGATAAGATTCCCATCCTTTTGTGAGCGCTGCAATAGAAGGATTAAAAGTTTTTCCATTTTTAGATATGCCTGTAGAGTTCTAATTTCAACAGCACGTGCCAAATGCTAATGAATACATCGTCTAACAGTGTTATCATCTCAAAATTCACATTTGATAATGTTTGCCATTCATTTTAGTATATCTAATGCTCAACATCAGTTGTAACAAAATTGATGAGATTTAAGCAGTGAAGAGTGGAACCTGCAGTGTTAGTAAGTTACATATACTGAACTTTCTATCACGGAAAAGATGGAGGAACTTACATAAATATACTAAAGATATTTTAACTCTTTTATTAGATTACTTCTGGTTATGTATTAAGGATCATTCTTTAATGTAATAACGAAACGGTAGATCAAGATTTGTTGAATATGACGCCGTTCTTAGTAATGTTTTCTTGCCTCCTATTGCTGTCTTAAAGTTGAACTGATGTAAATGAAACTAGGGACTAAAAATAGTAATCTTTGGCTCTAAAATGAGCATTGCTCTTTCTTCACGTCCAGGATCGCAAGAAGTTTGTTTAGAGTGGGTGCATAAGATCTTGGTGGCATCTCATTTCGTCTTCCATGTTACTCCTTCATAGTCATTGTTTATGTACTATAAGCTTGATCCTTTATGTGTGTCTATGTAATTACTGATTTCTTCCAAAACAAAGTAACCAGAGTTTTCCATAGTATTTGCACTGGTTTTAATTATGCAGCAAGAATTTTGATCATGAGTAGTCATTGGCACTGGATCTTTTTTCCTCTCCCTTTTTTGGTGAAGTTATTTGGTTTCATTTTCAGAGCAAGGATTCAAGTGATAGAAGAGTATGGAGCTTCCGAAAGAAATCTGCCAGACATCGGGTTCTGAACAACACTGTCTCAGGAGAACCTTCATTTAACAAAGCAAGCTCAGAATCTGCCATTGTCAGCTTCCAGTCCCAACCTAATTTGTCTTCTCCAGAAAAAGCTTCTTTAGTTCCATTGACAGACGAGAAAGTTGAGCTGCCAGCCCAAGATAACTCAAAATTATCGGATACCATAGCTACCAGAGAAGATGATACTGTAGTCAAAGGGAAGCCTGAGGAGTCCACTGTCATTGCCATGCAGGCTGCCATTAGGGGATTTCTGGTATGCGTTATGCCATTTTGGTTAAAACTTTATTTGAGTACATGGATCACTAATTCTGTATAATCTTATTTTTATGTCATGCAAGGCTCAAAGACTACTACTCAAACACAAGAACATAATTAAGTTGCAAGCTGCTGTAAGGGGACATATTGTTCGGCAACATGCTGTTGGGACTCTACGGTGTATCCAAGCCATTATCAGGATGCAGATTCTTGTTCGGGCACGATACGCTAGCCAACTTGTAGATGGGTTGTTGGTAAAGGAAGAGAATAACCATGGAAATGATGGTCACATTCCTACACTCTTGGTAATGGCACTCCATTTAATTTATCTTGATAGAAAGATCCTGCCAACAAAATAGAAAAATGTGAATAAAATTTCTCTCTAATGTCCATATAATGAGTGCTTTTCATTGTGAAGCAGGCGAAACACTTATTATTTGTTTACTAACTAGATGTTCTTATACTTAGGGTAGCAATATTATCATCTCTCTTGCGGACCTTTTTGTGTGATTCTCTCGTAATTTTCAGGGGAGTAGAGGAGAAGATAAACAAAATTTCAAATATGCTTCTATTGAAATTCAGAAACTACTACGTAACAGGTTTGCTCGTAAGGTAAATCTTCTAACATGTTTCTTCCTTTTTAGTTCGAAATTATAGTACAGTTCATTTACCTGTAAGCAGTAAACTTTTCCAGTTGTTGACTTGTATTTGGTTTGAAATGTAAGCTTATGGAATCAACACCAAGTACCAAAACCATCAATATCAAGTGTGATCCTTCAAAATCTGATGGGGCCTGGAAATGGTTGGAGAGATGGATGTCTGTTTCATCTATGAGAAATGAAGAGACTCGGGAATCAGGATTAGTTGCAGAGCAGCAGGAGAGGGAAAATTGTGGGAGTCCTGTCACCCAAGTGGAAATTGTAGTTCCATTTGAAAGTTATTCCAGGTCCAAAGAATTGAAGCCTGGTGAAGGAGCATCATCTGGGACATCCGATCTGATGATAGTTTGATCACTTATGAGGCAGACAATTTAGACCTCCAAGCTAAAAAATCAGCCCCCATTTCATCTAGTCATATATGCGAGGAGCCTCAGTCACCGAACATTGATGTATCTAATTTAACAAAGAATGTAGCAGACTCCCTTCCTATTCAGATCGGCGAACCGGATTTGATTTTGGAAGAGGAACGCAAATCTGTCTCAGTTGAGGTTGTAAGAGAACTAGAAGATGTGCTCACTGCAAAAAGGGCTGCCCGTGAACAATCCACTACTGATGTAAAGAAGATGCCATTCAGTTCAAGGAAGGCAACTAATCCTGCATTTATTGCTGCTCAGTCAAAATTTGAGGAGTTGAGTTCAGCCAGCAATTTGGCCAAGTTAACCACTCTGTCCAATCAACATGATGGAGTTGAACCTGATATAATGCTCGGATCTAGGGAGATGGAGATGGCTGAAAGTACTATTGCCCATGCTTCAGGGGTTCAAGTTGGTGGTTCTGAATGCGGGACTGAACTTTCTATTTCTTCTACTCTTGATTCACCTGATAGGTCTGAGGTTGGAGCAATTGAATTTGAACATATACAGAAAGTTTCAGATGGGACTGGCCATCCGAATGTCAGTGAGATTGTGGGAGTTGAAAGTAATGGCAACTTCAGTAGTCCAGCAACTGATTTGTCATATACCGGATCACATCAGCTGGAGAAGCCTGACGGCATTAACCATACCAATCGTGACACTGATATTTCCATGAATACTGCAGATCCACCCCACGAAAAACAGAAGCCAGGTGCAGATCCAAATGACATGAAGCTGGAGCTGGTATCTGAGACTAGCCACCAGGCATACAAGACATCGCGTGAAGCTTCTCCAAGAAGCCATATAACTGTCTCTGAATCTCATGCAACACCTTCTAGCCAAACATCCGTGAAGCCCAAGAAAAATAGAAGTGCAAAAAATGAGACTAACTGGAAAAGTAGGTCTTCATCTGTTGATAAAAAATCCCCTTCAAATCGTAATCTGGATTCTGGTGCAAGAAGCAGCTTAGAACAGTCACCCAAGGATTGTACAAGTGGAAAGAGACATAATTCATCTGGTTCAAAAAAACTAGATAATGTTGATCAAGAACCAAGAGACAGTGCTAGCAGTAATTCTCTCCCAAGTTACATGCAAGCAACTGAGTCTGCAAGGGCCAAAGCTATTGCCCATAGCTCCCCAAGATCAAGTCCAGATGTGCACGACAAGGATATTTACATAAAAAAGAGACAATCCCTACCTGGTGCAAATGGAAGACAGGGGTCACCACGTATTGAGCGCTCTATGTCTCAGACGCAGCAGGGTATAAAGGGGAATGGAGTGCATTCTCCTCAAGGTATTATTTTATAAATTTCCATCTTTTTGTTTTTTCATGCACGAGTTATACTGTGAATCGAATACCTTAATGTTAAGTCGTCTTCTGACACTAGCACTTCTTTATGGTCACCACCAGGAAGTTGTGGTAGTGAGACTAATATCAACGACGCTCTTCCGATCTCAAAATACATTGATCTAAGACATGATTTCTTCAGATGTTTTCGGCAGACTAACATGTATTTTTTTTTTTTCTTCACCACGAGGGTTTTACATCTTAGGACCTTTCCTGTACACATGGATACTGGACTCACTTGCAAGTTTGCAAAGAAAATTTCTTGGATTAATATACACACTATTATGTTTGCTATCTGCTCCGCATACAAACAAGCCACTGTTCAGTGCTAATTGACAACATATACGAAAGAGAAATATCCTATATTAGGAAATGCATTTGTCTCTGCGGTTGTTCCTGGGGATTGGGGAGTGTTGGGCAGGCACCAAACGAGTTCAGTCCGGCTGATGCCAGTTTCAACGCTGAGCTTGTGTACTGTTTGTGTTTATGTTGAATAATTTTTGTATTAGCTAATATTAATATTTGTTCCTGCACCTGCTTGCTTATTCCCACTTGTATCATGCTTCTGTTCTTTAGATCGCCAGTGGAGAAGGTGAAAACACTCAGCGATGCAAAGTAAATGGTATTTAAAGAGTTGTAAGATGGCATTTGTGCTGGAGCTGCCTTCTGATTTTTCCATCATATGAAAGGTTGCCCAAACAATTCTTCAAACTCATGTTTATGCTAGAAAGTCCTGTATACAAAGTGCTATATCATGTAAATTTACCCTGTTGGTATGTGGATTCCTTGTTGCTTGTTTCATTCTCTTCCTTGGGAAGATTACTTGGTTTGCATTGTAGAGTTTGTATGTACCCTAACAGTATGTTTGGCTTCCAACTGATGATTTGCTGTTGGATATTTCTTATTCAGTTTCAGATAGATTGAGATCCTTCTGTGAAACATTTTTTGTACCTCCAGAGGCATAATGTTCAAGACCACTCTTGATGCTAGTTTTCTATGAAAACCGCGTGGTGGAGACCATCTACTTGTTATAAAAGAAGAAGAACCCACAAGTGGGTTTTTACCTTTTTACAATTACAGTCTTTGTAGCAGTCTCCATAGTGTGACAGAATTTCTCTATCACTCTTAACAGTACCCCCAATGCTTTGCACCTCATCATTAAAGTAAAAAATTTATCAGATTCTAGCATAAGGCTAACAATATCCAAACACCAATAGCATAAAATGACAAGTGGAATCGAAGTCCTTGTGCTATGTTGTGCTTCAATATACTTGGCATTGTGTCAAGTGGTCTATGATTGCATGATAACGAGTACTTGGTGAGCAATTTTTTTATACTACTATTAGCATAGATATGATACATAATACCAATTTAGTATTTCTTGTATTAATATCAAAATGTTTGAAAAATAGATAGATGACACATGTTCTATTGGTACAAATAGTGGTACAGAAAGTTGTATACGTAACATTTCTCTTTGGATTTTGATCAAGAGTCCCGTTATAATTGTCGTATAATATCAAAAACCTCTCAAAGGTTTTATAATAAAACCTCCCATCCCTGTTGTATCTTCCGATCTATGCATAGATGTACGTCATGTGTATTTTATCTCCAAGATGTTTTGTAAAGGAACTCATAATATATATTTAACATTTTAAGTAGCATTTTGATTTCATATTAATGAAAATCTTCAAGCACCTCCCGGAGATGCTGTTACAGAACCTCTTACCACATGTGGCATGTATTAATGCACGCCACGTGTATTTCAATTCCATGTGGCGTGCATCGATACATGCCACATGGAGTAAGAGGTGCTGTAACAGTACCTCCGAGAAGTGCTTAAACATTATCGTTTATATTAATTAATTATGACAATACATATCACTCTCTCTATCCCACAAAGATAGTCATATGTTTATTTTACTTAGTCTCAAATTATAGCCCATGTTCTTTATTTTAATTTCTTAATGTTCTAATATACACATATTTATACATTGTCATAGAAAAGGGACAAATAAAATGAAATATTAAGAAATATATTCTTTTTTTTAACAATATTATTTGAATTTTCTTAATTTAGGTGAAAAATAAAAGATGGCCATCTTTACTGGGCGGAGGGAATACCTAATCAACTGTAACACATTGGCTTTGCTAGCCTCGTCTTGTCTAGGAGCTTGCCTCGGGGCATACAAATCAAAGAAAAGCCGTTTTTAAAAGGGACAATTTTTAAAATGGCTCATATTCAAAAAAGCAAGTTAAAATATGACCCATTTATAAAATTTGTGCAAAAATGACCATTTTTTGAATAAAATTACATTATTGCCCTTAAGTAATACGTGTGCTCTTCCGATCTCTCTACAATTTACCTGTATATCCTGACATTTAATCACGATATTTTTTCGACAGTTATCTATATATCTATACATTTAAATTGTAGTCTCGACATTTATATACTGTTAATCTAAATAGTTTCCTTTCTTGACAGTTGAGACTCACGCGCCGTGGACGAGTGCAGGCCACGCGCCTCACGAGCTAATGAATTCAGGTCGTGAACCGGAACAATTGATTTCGTCTCGCCATTTTGAGCAACTTTCCCTTTTGCACTAATGTCGAATTCCTACCCGATCGCTAGACATCTGGTGATGAACATGTTATGCAAGTCTTGATTTGAGATTTCTTCAATTATAAAATTATGCTTTCGCTGTCTATTTGGGCGTTGTTTGGCAGATGTTAATGAAGATTTTAATGGGTTCAATTGCTTGGATTGATACTCGGATGAAGAGATTAAAGAATTTGGGCTTTTACAATTGGTATTAGAATTTTTGTTTAGAGGTAATTTTGTCTAAAAAATAAGAAAATAGATATTTTTGCATAGGTTTAAAAAGTGAACACTTTTGAACTTGACATATTAAAAGGAAAAATTCTAGGGGGACATGAAAATAGGATATTATTATGTGACATTCTTATGTGGCACGCTTGTATTAGATGATGAAAAAGTAGCCATGTAATCATCACTAAATAAATGTGTGTCACATGAAAATGTCACCTAATAATGTCTCTTTTCCATGTCCCCCTATTAAAAGTGGTCATTTTTTGCAATTTCCTCTTTTTAAATTGACTCCCATGATTCAAATTGTAATTTTATTGTTATATTATATTTATATGATGTAAAGCTAATATTTATTAGTGAAAGTGTATACTTTTACCCTTTCTTTCCCTCATATAACAGGTTCTTTTTGTATTTCATTCTTGTAGGTAATTAAATCAGATGTGACCAAAACTTCATCTATAATTGTTGAAGTCCCCCTTGGTGGTGTGAGATATAGCTCGTTATCAGAGAAGACTTTTTGAAGTGGACTTAATCCATCATAGAATTCGAACATTATTCTTATCTGTAAGAGAAATGTTACATGTATCACTACTTGTACATATATGACACATGACACTAATCTGTAAATTCTTACATTTTGGTACTAATGCATAAATTCACAGATGAGTATCAAGTGTCCTGTAAAAATAGTTGTATAAATAAAAGAGGACATTAAGACTTTTCATATTTTATTTTCTATAATTCCTTTTTTTTTGTGTTAATAAGGTTATTTTCTATAATTCTATTTATAATCTTAGTTGAACAATTTTGAAGTTGATGGAGCTAGGCTCCGGGACAATGATTTTCTTCTAGGATCACGTTTATGATACCCATTTAATGGAGTTTGACGTGTTTTGTACATTAATTTTAAGAGTTTTATCCCTTAAAATGTGCGCCTTTTTGCTTTAGTTTTTAACTTATTATGAAGATATATAGTTTATTGTTTTACATGATTGTATTTTTTGCGCCAAAAAAAAAAAAAAAATTAGTGTACCACAAATGCTTGGTTAAATAAAATTAATAAATACAGTAGGAAGGGGAGAGGGGTAATGTTGAGAACAAAATAATTTTTTTTCCCAAGGTTCAAATTTACTCCTACTTTTAATAGGGTTTGATGCATTTTCTTAGATGATTTATGTTTTTTACTTATATTTTTTGACACAAGAGAGAGATAGGGGAGGAGAGGAGAGGAGAGGAGAGGGGAGGGGAAATATGGGAGGGATGGGTGTGGTTCGAACGCGATACCTGGAATGCGAATATTTTAATAGACTTTGAGCTCTGAATGCCAAGACCAACTCTTTTAGGACCACATAGGTTTTGCCATTTAAGCCCGTGAATCCTTCGTTCATTCTCATTACCAACCCCACCAAAAGCGACTAATGAGCATAAGTTTTCTTCCATTTATTTATGGGGGAGAGGTTTTGGTACTCCCTATAATTACAGAACTCGATACTCCAGGCTAATGTAGCATTGACAAGTGGATACAAAGAATTCAACTTATTGTTTAATTGTAGTCCCTTTATATACACTCATCATGTTTCCATTTATTTAGAGTACCGAGTTTGTAGTACTTTCAAAGTACTAGAAATTTTTCCATTCATGAACACTCTCCATGTCTTCAAACCCAAAGAAAACTAGAAGATCAAGTTTGCGGCCAAACCATGACTTTTCTAAAGTTTAACGAAGGTGACTAGCTGGTGGCATTCTAATTTATGGATTCGGTGGGACTATTTCCAAACACCAGACGTCTGATATCATTACAGCACTAGACGAATATCAGTCGCTGACGTGATCTGAGTGGGCTGGGGTGGTGATGTTTGATAGCAAGCCAAATCATTGTTTAGTATCTTTACAACACAAGATGTCTAGTGTTTGAACATTACTATTTACTAGGATTTGGTTACTTGTATTGGATATGTTGCCAAAAATAATCCTAAATTGAAAAGGAGAGAAGAAGAATTCTTAGAGGAAAATGAATCCAAATCATAGAAGTTTTTTTTCTTGTCTTCCAAGTTACTTAGCCTATAAATATAGGCGTTTTTCATCTTCTTTGATGTACAGGAATGACGTGAGTCTTTGAAAGAAAAATTGGCTAGCCTAGTATCTTGTGAATTTTCTTGTATAACTTTGAGGGTTGTTCAAAGAGTAGAAAAGTAGGTGCGGTAAAGCTCGGGTATTTTTCTTGTAATACTGGGGGTTGTGGGTTGGTGAGCAAAATTCTATATGGTTGTAGCGACTTTAATCATATAGTGGAAGTCTTTGATAGTCTGTAAATTTTGTCTTCGTCTTTTTATATTATTCTTATCTCAATTAAATTCTTTGAACAACGGTCTTGCGGCGTAATCGGGAAATTTGCCTTAATTCCTAACAGTGATATCAGAGCGTCATGTTTTGTTCGAGGTGGAGTACAGAAAAGATATGACAAAATACAAAGTGGAGAAATTTGATGGTAGAATCAAATTTGGCTTGTGGCAAGTACATGTCTTGATTCAGTTTGGACTGCACAAGGCTTTGAAGGGAAAGCCAAATCTGAGCTCCAACAAAGGAAAAACAGTTGTTATCAGAGATGATGGTGGAGCTGTCAAACCCGATATGATAGATGAAGAATGGGAATAGTTGGATTTGAAAGCAGCAAGTATGATACGTCTTCCTCTGGCCAAAAAACATCCTTACAAACGTGAATGGAATATCTTCAGCAAAGGAATTTTGGGAGAAACTTGAAGAATTGTATCAGACAAAGAGCCTTTCAAGTTGGTTGGATCCGAAAGAACAGTTCCATTCTTTGCGAATGGATGAAGGTATGAAAATTTCAGATCATCTTAGTGTTCTCAATGGCATCGTTTTTGAACTGAAGAGATTGGAGTTAAAGTTGAATATAAGGATAAGGCATTAAGGCTCATCTAGTCTCTTCTGGCATCTTATGAGTACATCAAACCTATTTTGATGTATGGAAAAGAGACGGTGAATTTTGCAGAAGTCACGAGTAAATTAATCTTTGAAGAAAGAATGTTAAGTGGGAGAAGTAATATTTCATCATGTTAAGTCGTGGAAGTGATATTTCATCTGTAAACTCGTTGAATCTGGTAGAAAACCCGAAGAGGAAAAACTCAAGGAAAAGGAAAGTATTTTGTTGGAATTGTGGAGTACCCGGTCACGTCAGAAGAGATTGTCCAAGAGATAAAGTAGGTTCGGCTACTGGCTCGAAGAATTCGGACAACTTGACTCTCATTGTGGAGAGTGATATACTATGAAGTAAGTAGGTACATCCTGGTAGTGTGTTGTTAGGTGCTATGGTAAAAGATGTATGTTACTTCTAACGGTTATATTTACACATAGACATTGATTGATGGTGATGCAGGGTGTGTGTTTGTAATAATGTCGATGACTGATGAGCTATCTGGAAAGCCAACAAGAGAGTTGCACCACAAATATCAACAAATTTATTTCAACATTGAGCCGATGAAATGCTTGAAATTTGTTGTTAATTCCAAGTAGGGCTGAGCATCGGGTCGGGTCGAGCCCAACTGGAAACCGACTCGACCCCCAGTTGGTTTAGGAAATCCCAAACTGAGTCCAACCCAACGAGCTTGGGAACCTGACCCAAACTGACCCACAATGGGTTGGGTTTGGTTCCGGGTTGGATTTTTTTTTAAGAGCTAAACGTTGGCCCATTTGTCTTTTAGGCCCAATTTAGACCTCAATACTTTTAAAGAGAGAAAAAAAGATATGGGCTATGGCTCGAATATTAGGATTTAGGGTTCAGACAAAGCTCGAGAGAGAGAGAGAGACGAGAGAGACACGGAGGCGCACTAGCAGGCAAACGGAGGCGGCGGATGTACAACAATAGGCGCAGCGGCTGACGCGGAGTAGCTGATGCAGCCGCCGCAGAGGCAGCAGGTAGCAGCGCCGAAAGTAAAGAAGATGGAGAGACCCCACTCTTTTGTGGTTTCTTTGGTTTATCGAAAAGTTGAAAAGCTCTTTTAAAAGCTATAGAGAATAAGCTCTGTTGTATGATGTATGAATAGTACTTAATTAGGGTTTCAATTTTGATTTGATTCTGCAAATCTGATTTTGAATTGTAATTAGGCTTTCTTTAATAAAATACTGAAACATTACTATTAAAAAAATATTGAAACCGGTTCGGTTTTAACGGGGTTGAACTGGTTTTGGGTGGTCAAATCTACAGACCGAACCAGACTGACTCAGTTCGGCAGCCTACAACCCGCGAACCAACCCGGGAAGGCCAAAAACCAAACCAAACCAAACTGGCCCGAACAAGTTCGGTTCGGTTTACTGGTTTACCGGTTTCGATGCCTACCCCTAATTCTAAGTGGTTATACTCTTGTGGTAGAGTATGAGACTATCAGAGTGCACTTATTTTTCTTCAAGTTTGCACTCTAGGATTGAAGAAGAGATGAAGAATTTGGTTTATTTTGCCGAGGTGGAGATTGTTGGATATATTGCCAAAAGTAATCCTAAGTTGAAAAGGAAAGAAGAAGAATTCTTGGAGGAAAATGAATCCAAATCATAGAATGTTTTTTTCTTGTCTTCCAAGTTACTTAGCCTCTAAATATAGGCTTTTTTCATCTTCTTTGATGTACACAAGTGGCGTGAGTCTTTGAGAGAAAAATTGGCGAGCCTAATATCTTGTGATTTTTTCTTGTAACTCTTTGAGGGTTGTTCAAAGAGTAGAAAAGTAGGTATAGTAAAGCTCGAGTATTTTTCTTGTAATACTTGGGAGGTTGTAGGTTGGTGAGCGAAATTCTCTATAATTGTAGCGACTTTAATCATATAGTGGAAAACTTTGATAGTTTGTAAATTTTGTCTTCATCTTTTTATATTTTTCTTATCTTAATTAAATTCCTTGAACAATGATCCTGCGAGCGTAATCGGGGAATTTGCCTTAATTTCTAACAACTTGTAGGAGAAGTTGGAGGTGGCAAAGATATGTTTAATGTTACCATATCTTCGGCCATGAAAGTATCATGCAAGTTGAAAAGCATAGGTATTCATGTGCCAAGGAGCTTAACCAAGTATATTGAAGAGTTGAAAAATGCTTACCATGGTAGACTATGAACAGCCATTTTTGTGAGTACAAATCAAAGTTTGGATATGGTACTTATACCACTCTTTCTAAGAAAATTGATCAGGCTCCATTTTTGGAACTTGATCACTCATGTGGCAAAAATCTAACAAATGGAGCCTGATCATTCATATGGGGGCTTTTTTTATTAGATTTTTGCCACATGAGTGATCATGCTCCATTTTTTAAACTTGATCAATTTCCTTAGAAAATTTCGTACTTACACCTTTACAAAGTTCCAAAAGAATCTTTAACATATTTTACGACACATAAACGAAAAAACATAAGAAAGTTATGAAATTCTGAAGTTGGCTATTCGTAACTGAATTTTTAGATTTTCAGTCTCAGTGTCTCAGATAAGCTACTTCAAAAATTATTTGCGTAGATTGTAAATCAAAATCATAAACTGTAATTCCAACTTGAAGTAATTTCCACGGACTCCAATTAAGATTCATGGCATAGTCTCAAAATTCTAATGGACAATAAAGATTGGAAGTTTCAAGGTTCTTTATTTACAATACAATGTGAAAATAGTTTGTTCGTCATCCACAACCAATATTCAATTAAGAATGTAAACAAGTCAAACCAAGATAACTTGTAAGTTGAAAATCTCGACTTGACCAAATATTAAGCTTTTTTTGTTCAAACAAAAAAGTTTGAGATCGGAAGAGCGTCGTGTAAGTTGAAAATCTCGACTCGACTACATCTCAGACTTTATTGACACCAAGCCAAAAAAGTTCAAGTCAAATTTCGACTTCGCCAGCCCCCACACAATTGAGGCTTGACCCAAGCTCGATTCATGAACATTTCTCTTTTTAAACAGTACAAAAAAGTACATGTATATGTATACATAAGTTGCACGATGCACACTAAGTTGAATTAAAAAAAAATATATAGAACGCCAACTTTGCGTAGAAAGAGGTCAGCGACATTTTTTTTATGAAAACCGTACTAAACCAATCTAACACGAAAATACACATAATAAGGAATCAACTCAAGAAAAGAACACAATTCTTTTTATTCAAGTGCAACTAAGAATCATACAATGAATGAAAACTTAAATAAATAAGTTACCCAAAACGTCTACATATCCCAAATGGATCTATGTAACATCCCGCAAAATCTTATAAACAAATTATGCAATATAATCGTCATTTTGATAATGATGAAAGAGTTATTTGCATTTGTATCAATTAAGGGTTATAAGATCATGACAAAGTGATTAAATTGAATCGCATCAATGGTAAAATTACAAGACTTGGCACTCGAATGAATACCAAGGAAAAAAATGTGATAATATAATTGTATCGAATTACAAAACTGAGAGTTGCCACTCAATTGAATGACAAAAATTGAAACGTGACAATGTAATCGTATTTGAAATATTGCAAGAATGTTATGCACATAAATGTCAAGAACAAGAATATGATTATTGACAACATGATTGATACTTGGACAATGAATTGGAATTAGAATGTAGTTATTAAGAATGTATTGATATTGATTGTATAACCACATAAATTTGCTATTGATAATGTAAACGTTATTTTGATAATGATCGAATAACCATTTGAAATGTCACAAGAATTCAAAGAATTGTGACTCAAGGATGCCTAGAAGTAAATAATGTGGTTACTAGTTAACATTTTGGAAGTTGATAACCTAATTGTAAAACCCTAGTAAGTGAAAGGGCTCAAGTAACGAAAGTCAAAACTTTATGACTTAATCATAAGATAACCGAAAGTATAAAGACTACTCGAGCAATTTTCCGCCAAGTGTACAGCGCCACAACGCACCAAATGTCGTGTATTGATTGGCGGATTTCAAAGATTAATTAAAAACAACTAAACCTAGATATTTTTCACAACTATAAATGGGGGAGGAGGGAGGTGGATCTCTCAAACTCCCAACCTTCCAACCGACCCTCTTTCCCTTCCTAACCCTCTCCATATCCCTACATCCATATATATATACCAATTGTCCCACCTCTTGATAAGTACCAAGCCCTTTAAATGTATAAAAGGGGGAAAATTCGTCAAAAAATAATAACGGGAGAAGAACAACCCCTAAAGGCTTCCAAACCTTTAGTTTTGCATTTGGATAAGGCTCCTCTTCATATATATAGAAGAAAACAAACTTGAAATACCACTTTGATCAAAGAAAATGAAGGTTTTGAGGGCATTTATCAACAACTCAAAGAATCTTTGGAAAAATCAATTTAAAGAGGTGAGTAACTAATTCTTTGATTCTGTTTTTGTATTTATGATGTTTTGATACGATAAGTATAGTTTTAATTGAAGTATTCCATGAGACAAATATAGATTTGATGCATTGAAAAGAAAGATTGATTAATTGCATTTGAATTACTAGTTGCTCTACCTGTCTTGTATTGAATTGCCTTGAATTGTTTCCCACACTATGACATATTCAATGATCCCGAGATAGGGAAGATTGGTGTGGTGTTTGCCTTGAATTGAAATTTCGGTTAGGGTCAACTGGGGTTCATTGTGGATCCACTAAATTGTACATGGCCATGATTGAATTGATTGAATTGATATGATTCTTGCGCGCACCGCGAGTAGTAGTTTAACTAGTTATAGGGCTCTCTTGTGCATTGAAAAGCATTGTGCATTCAATGATCTTCTTGGAAATAAATCTTTAAATTGAAGGGTGAATCAAAGGGTTTTGTTACTCATTGAGTACTTCGTACTCACTCCCTCTTTACTATAATTTTTGTAGATGATTGAAGTTATGATATTTGAAAAGTAAGGCAAGCCAGGCATTGGAACATGCTCGCGAATGGGAGTAGAGTTTGCATGTAGTGGAAATCTATCTTTGAAACTAATACAAGAATGCATTTTATAGTTAAACCAATTTATGAGTTTTATACTTTTTGTAATAATAAGTATGCCCACCTTTCTATAAATGTATTTCTATCAATTGAAAACTTACCTTTCAGTATGATAACTTCCCAAGAATTTGTCTTGACTAGATTAATTTCGTTTGCTTTAGTAATCAATGAAATATATCTATTAATATAACTTGTTGTGTCATTTGCAACTTATTGATAAACCGAGTTGCAACGATTCTTTAAAATATAAAAATTGGTTAGCTTAAGTAATTAGCTTTATCAAGTCAAAAGCTATTTATTTGTTTTGTATGTCCTGTTCCCACTACTTGTATTGAAACTTCCGCTACGGAATTTGTTAACCGATATAAAATATACGAAAATATTGTAAAATTGGCGGGGGCGTGACAGTCTAGCCCACAAAAATATCCAAATCAATAAAAAAAAATAAAACATAAAGTAAAGAAATGACTCAAAACTGGAAAACACAGCATAATTTGAGTAAAAAAGGAAATTAGTAGTGGCAAAGTGACTGATTGAATTCCTCACATCGAGCTACCCCAAAAGTTGGTGTAATGGGCTGAAAACACACTTTGAATGTAAAAGTTATATACATTTCTTCAATCACTGACAATTGTACCATTAAATATATGCAGTTGTATCATTTCATGTATGCAGGTTAATTGTATAAAATAAAAATTACGTCATTGAAAATAGAAATGTGAAAAAAGATCAATTCAATAAAAAAAAAAGGGATTAATCGATTCATGATAAGGTAGGTAGAGTAGCATTCCAATTGTACTAACCAAAATGTGTAGAAAAATTATTCTAATTGTGCCTACTAACTGTTGCTTAATATATAGATTGAATAATCGAATTTAAGAAATGAATGTGAAAAAAAATCGATTCAATAAAAATAAAAAAATTAAGGGATTAATTACGACATAATGAGGTATGTAGAGTAGAGTTTCAATTATGCCAACCAAAATGGGTGGGAAAATTATTCTAATTGTTTCAACCAGTTGTTATTTAATATATATATATATATATTGGATAATTAAATAGGAATGTGAAAAAAATCAATTTAATAAAACTAGAAAAAATTAAGGAATTAATTATGTCATGATGAGGTATGTAGAGTAAAGTTTCAACTGTGCCAACCAAAATGAGCAGGAAAATTATTCTAATTGTGTCCACCAATTGTTATTTAATATATATATATATATATTGGATGATAAAATAGGAATGTGAAAAAAAATTAATTTAATAAAAATAGAAAAAATTAAGGGACTAATTACGTTAAATATAGTAGAATCCAATTGTGCCAACCAAAATGGTTGGGAAAATTATTTTAATTGTGCCCACCAACTGTTGTTTAATGTGTCTATAGAGAGGAAAGAGATAGACATATAAAATTTACAATTTTCTATTTTCTCTTTCTTATATTTTTCTTTCTTTATTTTCTATTTTTTCTCCACAAGGTCTTTAACAATATTTAGTTGTAGAAAGTGTTGAAAACATTGTGAAGAAAAAATGGAAAATAAAAAAAAAAGGAAAAGAAAGAAGAAAAAAAGAGAGAAAAATTTAAATTTATACATTTTACGTGTTTATCTCTCTCTTCCATACCACTCTAACGTTACACAATTGCATTGGAGTTACATGCGTCTTTGGCTTGGTTTAATTAGGTAATTCAGGAAGTTTAGGGGCCTCATTGTAAAAAAAAAAATGGATCATCTCTTCTCTCTTTAAAATTCCA
This sequence comes from Nyctanthes arbor-tristis, assembly GCA_963692815.1. Lineage (NCBI taxonomy): Eukaryota > Viridiplantae > Streptophyta > Magnoliopsida > Lamiales > Oleaceae > Nyctanthes > Nyctanthes arbor-tristis. Next base: position 1,803 of record CAVNYN010286408.1, on the reverse strand, counting down.
TGTGCAAACCACCGCCACCAATAGCCCGATTGCATTTCGCCGCTGCCAGCGGTACCGCTGTCTTCATCACTGTTCTTTGTCGCCATTTGTCTATTCTTCTGTTCTTCATCTATTTGTTCGGGTTGTGCTCATATAAACATCTTTTCCGGTCGCGATTCGCGATCTAAAAATTATTATATGAATTATGTTCCAATCTGATATGCTAAATCCACCACCGGAACCGCCACCGTGACACCGCCGCGACCTCGCCACCACACCGCCGCAATCTGAAACCTCTGTTCATCATTATTCACGATTTGAAATCGCTTGGAACACTGTGTTCACATCCTAAATCGTGAATGTTTGGTTTGACTCAAATTATGGTTTCGAATTTCCGTGTTCCTAATTCGATTTAGGGTTTTTTTCTTCAATTGGTTTAATTTCTGGTCCAATCAGGGGTTTGAATGAGAATTTAGGGTTAAATTTCGGGTTTGATATTTCTAGTTTGTGAATCAGGGATTGATTTTGATGGCTATTTGTGTGTGGTCGACAATTGTGATGGTAGTGTGTGCTATGACTCTTCCGGCGAGTTGTTGTAGTGGAAGTGGTGTGACTGATAGTCTCGTAACAATTTGTGATCAACAGAATGTCACAATAAAGTCACGATAATTGGTTACAATTATAATAATTGGTCACAATAAGATCACAATAAGGTTACAAATTGAAGTCTGAATTATACAAAAAAAGAAAAAAAAAACTTAATATACGTTATTATTAAAAATTGAGTAAAAAAGATAGGCGTTTGTCAAATTAACCCATTTGGCTTGTTATACAGGCCAACCTACATTGCCCAGAGGACCCATATGGGCCGGTTTGAGCTCTGCTCATAACCCCATTTTGTTGCTCAACCGAAGCTAGAGGCCCATTTTAAATGAGTCGCGAGTCACCTTAGCTTGGGTTTATTGCAGATCAAGCCACATAGTTGGTTTTAAGATTTTGAAGTTTGAACCACCTTGAATTGTGTAAGGAGAGTAAAATAATTTAACCCCCTTATGTCATAGCTTTTGTCCACATTCGTATGTTCAAATAGCGTGACTGATGTACGATACATAGAATTTGAATGTATACACACTGGAATTGAACTCCGGGTGGCATAGATGCATTTACTCACATAGGATGGTGAATGAGTTTTTTTTCTAAAAATCAGACATATAATATGACTATTTTCTATTGAGAATCGGGTTCTGTGTGTATAGAGTCTGATTTGACTCAATAGACGCACATTGGTTAGTGATACTTAGCTAGCTGGCATCCATAAATATACATTGATTAAAGATGAATGGGTCGATAAGATGGATAGATCAACAAGATGGACGCACAATATTGAGCGGGCGTATCAACCTTTTCATATTGCCGTCCCCTCCAAACACTCGCATATTTGCAGAGTAGCAATGCCAAAAAATAAAAAATAGAAAATACAAATTAGAGGTTCAATATTTAGGGTTTCCTTTGAACTCCAACTCGCCTCCTTTATATCTCGACCGATCCTATTCAAACTACTTGACCTCAGCTGTATATGTGTCTATCGAAGCTGGACGGAAATTAGGGTTCGGCGAACTTGGCTGCCGAGGCTGTTAATAAAACGGAAAACGAAGATTGGTTTTAAAAGATAGACATATATCTGTATATTTCTGAATCGAATCGAACGGAATCGAATTACTTGAATTTTTTAAATATGAGAAGATCGCAGAAATCAAAAAGGATTAATTGGGCTTCCGATGTTAATCTTTGTCAGGTAAATTCTTGAAAGGAACTTCTTTGGCT
>CAVNYN010286406.1:87391-121826 GCA_963692815.1 Nyctanthes arbor-tristis | reverse complement strand
ATGATATTAGAGAGATTAAGCAAGATGATACTTTTTTTAAAGTTCTAATTTAGTACATTATTACCATTTACGTTATTACAACTATTTTTATTTTTTTTATTTCTTGGAAAGGATCTACATTATTACAATCTAATTCTATCATAATATTATTATGCTGCTAAACAAATTAGACAATGTGATTTCATTTTTTTTATTCCCTATGATACAATATGCCTCACATCGTCTTTTTAATTTTAAATGGCATTTTAGCGAAAATGACACAATTAAATTAACGCATGCTTCTATTGAATCTTCAACTGGCTGGTGACCACAAAAAAAAAAAAAAATGAAGAATTTTTGTTATATATTTCTTGATAAATTTTGATATCAACATGCCAGAGACCACTTTAAAAAAAGTGTGAGTTAAAAGAAGGTTCAAAGTACAAATTCATAGAACCTGAACTATTTCCAAATTTTTCGATGTTGACATTGCAACATGTTGTGCTCTCGTCGAATATAAGTGTTAGATTCGGCTCTATCGCCCCTTTTTTAAACACCTTTTTCTTTATTTTTCACATTTTTATTTTGCTTTCGGTCAACAAATATGAATGTAATAAACAGTGTTTTAATTCCAATTTGCCATCACCAAAAACACACGGGGAAAAATGTATCTACATGTTGATTACCAAAAAGAAAAGAGAATGACCCAACATCCCATCTTTAGTGTCATTTTCCAATTGTTTCCTTGTTTCCTTTCCAAACATGTTTCTTTTTTATTTTTTTTTTCATTTTAAATTCTAAAGATCGAAAAATATTACAAAATGAAGCATTAGTCAATGCTCATCTATGACGTGGTTGATTTCTTAATGGACATTAGACTAGGTGAATAAAAATTGGTCAATTAACATGAAAGGATTAAAGTTTGGTAGGAATTCATAAACAAAATCATTATAGATTGACCAGTAGAGGTACAAATTTTGAGTTCAAGATCCATTTTCTAAGAGGAAGGGAGGCTTTCAACTAGTTAGCAATTGTTGAAACGCATGCAATTTCCAGTCAAATTTAGAATTTGGTTTAACGATAGACTAAATTTGGTTAGCCAACTAAAATTCATGTTGACGATAACCATAAATCTCCTAATGTAACTTTTACTTGTTAAACACGTTTACTACTTGTCAATCAAATTTGCTTTGAAGACAGTTCGTAACAATTTAACGATGAGTACGAATAACCCGTGTATCCAACAACCTCAAATTGGCATTTAACACACAATTACAACTTGCGAGCTTTTAATACGAGTGGACCGGAAAACTATAAATTTCAATAGGGACTATTACAACCTTTTGAAGCCCGTGTTTTAATGAGCATTTCATGATTTTAACTAAAAACCTGATTAGAGCCATAATCATGCGTGAATAGAGAAAAGCTAGAAACGTAAGCAAGAAGCAATTCCAAAGATGACAAAATCAAGCACGATTTCCTTTTTACCATTGTATATATAATTATACTTTTCAAAATGAATTTTCAAATTGAAACGTCAATTGTTTTTTGACCGTGCTTTCCTAATCAAGAATTATACAAAGTAATCATACACGTGTACTAAAATATTCTTTAGATCTTTAAAAAATAGTAATTAGAGATTTATAGGAAGTTAAAAGGTAGTTTCATCAATCAGCAGCCCTACAAGCGTGCATGGGGAAAAAGTGGTGGCCTGCCGGAGTTAGGCCAAGGAATATACGCCACATTATTGGCCCCCACCTCACCATTTTGGGGTTGGGGGTTATGGGCTTTGAGTGGAGAAAATAATTATATTACATTGTCACGCTAGGTCACATTTAATAAATAACTAACGTCTCATTATTTGGTTGATATTAAATTAGCGAGATGAAAATTTTGGACAATTGTAATGTGAAACAGAGTTGCTTTCGTCTTGGAATTCTTTGTTCTGGAAATTTTACTCGTATGCTAAACATACACCATCCAGTGAAACGAGTGTTTTACATTAAACGGTAAATCTTTTACGTGAAGTAGCAAATGATCATTGATCAAAGGTCAAAGACCATGTTACGAGTGTTACCTAAAGACTTGTGCGGGAAGAAGATAATAGTACTCGATTTCAGTAGATTGGACTGAAAGAAAATACTAATAGGGGGAAAAAAACAGTCTCCATTAATTAATTAATAAATTATGCCACTACATTAATAATTACCTATGAGTTTCAAATATTCATTTCGAGTATAGCTCGGGCTTGTAGAATAGAGAATGATCAGTAGGGTCCATAAAGATGTGATTACATACATGTTGCACGAGTCTTGTCTGGATAATTTTAAAAAGTTGTTTGATTCTTATTATTCTGCTAAAAAACTACGAGGAGAATAATTTTCAAATAGCTTTTAATAATAATATGATAATAACTACACAGTTATAATCACACATCAAATAACGCTGCCAACTTTAATTTTGTTTATGGGAAAAGAGTACCAAAAATAGTTATGACTGATTAAAAACGTACATATGTGTTCAAAGGTCCATATGTAATAATAAATTGAGTTCTATGAATTCATATGTTGATTTTTGATTTTGCCAAATATAGCACAGTATAATCTCCTAGACTACTAGAATTTTATTTCTATTTTAACAAACAATTTTGTCGAACAAATTGTATCCACATAAGGGGCCCACATGTGCTAAAATTATTGATGGATAAAAATTCCCACTAACCTTTTAATTTCACAACTATTCAATTACAACAACACATTTAAACCTCCAATAAAGGCATGCTAGCAAACTAATTATATTTCAAAAAACAATTTAGTCAAATAAATCATATCTACATATTTTGTAACACTTAGATATAATACAAAATCTCTACCTTTCAATTACATTCATTCTCTCTAATTCAAAAAAGAACAGGCTAAAGACGTTAATTATCCACCATTCATTCTATCTCTTTCTTCATTTTATATTTTTTTCCCAAAATTTCTCATCAATAATAGAATCAAACACCATTTTAGACTTGGATTTGGACGTATAATTTTATTATTCTTGGAGTTATCTGTCCGCCATACAGTTGTACAGTATCCAGGAAACCCCTATAAATTACCCTCCACCTTCTACACTGCGATTCACAGAACACTCCTCCACAATTATAATAATACTCTAAGAGAAAGGAGAGAAGAAGAAGAAGAACTAGAGTCAAATAAAAATGGCAAGCTTTCCAGTTATTAGCTTGGAAAAACTCAATGGAGAAGAAAGAGCAGCAACCATGGAGCAGATACAAGATGCCTGTGAAAACTGGGGCTTTTTTGAGGTAATTTTCCAGTTTTTTTTACACACATAAAGCAAAAGGAAATCTTAGCTTTGTACTAAATTTCTTGCTGATGATGTTGAAATTCAGCTGGTGAATCATGGAATCTCCCCTGAGTTCATGGACACTGTGGAGAGGCTGACAAAAGAACACTACAGGAAATGCATGGAACAGAGGTTCAAAGAAATGGTGGCAACTAAGGGACTTGAAGCTGTTCAAGCTGAAGTTAATGATTTGGACTGGGAAAGCACCTTCTTCCTCCGCCATCTCCCTGTTTCAAACATAGCAGAAATCCCAGATCTTGAAGATGAATACAGGTCAATTCTTGCAATTTACTTACCCTTCCATTTTCTTGACCATCAATTTCCAGTTTTTCTGGGATTCTGTTCATCCATTTTTGCTGAATTTTCAGTTTGTGAATGATAACAGGAAGGTAATGAAGGAATTTGCAGCACAACTGGAGAAACTGGCAGAGCATCTTCTTGATTTGCTCTGTGAAAATCTTGGACTTGAAAAAGGGTACCTTAAGAAGGTATTCTATGGCTCAAAAGGACCAAATTTTGGAACCAAGGTCTCTAACTACCCTCCATGCCCAAAACCAGAACTAATCAAAGGACTCCGGGCGCACACCGATGCCGGGGGCATCATCCTACTCTTCCAGGATGACAAGGTCAGTGGCCTCCAGCTCCTCAAAGACGGCGAGTGGGTCGACGTGCCACCGACGCGTCACTCCATCGTCGTCAACATAGGCGATCAGCTCGAGGTGATCACAAACGGAAAGTACAAGAGCGTTCTACACCGTGTGATTGCGCAAACCGATGGGAACAGAATGTCCCTAGCCTCGTTCTACAACCCGGGAAACGATGCTGTGATCTATCCAGCAGCCAAACTCGTGGCGAAAGAAGAGCACAAAGAATTGTACCCGAAATTCGTGTTCGATGACTACATGAAACTCTATGCTGGCCTGAAGTTCCAAGCTAAGGAGCCAAGATTTGAAGCCATGAAGGCCGTGGAAAACACAACTAACTCCACCCCAATTGCTACTGTTTAAGTAGTAATTATCAGCCCAATCATTACTGCAATTAATTAATTATTATATTTAGCTTAAGAATCTGTTGCAGAGTGTTGTCTTACTGTTTATTAATTAATAGCTTTGGGTTCTGTGTGCGTTTACAAGTGTACTGTGTTCATGTTACTGTGTGAAAAAGTGAAGGAATGTCTTTGCAAGAATTTATTGAATGGCAATGATTGAAGGTTTTTATTTCTTTATTTAGAAAATTGAACTGTTAAAATTGATTGATTGGTCCATCAATATATTGTATGATACAGCTAAGCGAGTAATGTTTCACCAAACTGTAGAAGAAAATGACCCAATCAAATCCTTGTTGCCGCCGAGATTCTTGGCTCTCTTCACCGACCCACCCAACATCCATCTTACAAGTTCTATTATCACTGACGCTCATAATTTGTATTTAATTTGTAATTTTAGGAATTTTCTGATTGGAAACTATCGGGATAGTGGAAGGTTGAGATAGGATATGATGAAAAATATAAGTGTATTTCGTTAAAATTTCAATGTGTCGTATAATAATCAAATAATGAGAACTTCCTCATTTGTGTGTGCGTTTGATAGGATTTTACTTATTTATTGAAACAAATAGTAGATTTGTGGCACCTCACATTTTATGTGAGTGTATGAACACGTATGTCACGTAGATTTTCAAGCCATGATGTTAGCAAATTCTTTCCAACTCAAAATAAAATTTAACCAAAGTAATTATGTCCCACATATCTCTTGAGGAAAAATTATCATCATAATTCAACACAAATTTAATTCTATTGAGTATAATTTGGTTTGAGTCTGCCTAAAATTATCGTCATATATTTTTGGCCATGATTCATGAATTCAGTAGATTTGGTTAATATCAAAATTCATGAATGTAGCAGATTTTGGTTTAGAGGTGCAATAATGGAGACAATAAAAGATGCATGTGAACCTTATGTAAAAAAGATGCTTGTGAAGTGAAAAGTGGGAATTCTTTGAAATCTGCTGTGACCTCAACTGATCTCTACTTGGATGGTTGGACTTCTCTCCTTAAATTTTATACTTGTCAGTATGATTTCAAAAGCTGGTCAATCATGGAATTTTCTTCCTGAGTTCATGGACACTGTGGAGAGGCCGACAAAGGAACTGTTTGTGGGAAGTAAGGGACTCGAAGCTGTTTAGTCTGAAATCAATGCCTTTGACTGGGAAAGAACCTTCTACCTCCACCATCTTCTTGTTTCAAACATAGCAGAAATTCCAGTTCTTGAAGGAGAAAAAAGGTCAATTACATAAAATTCTTTGCTCTGAGTTTTGAATTTTCTCAGATTCACTGATCTTTGAGCAATCTGTTGTCAATGATGCCAGAAGTTATCAAGGAAATAGCAGCATGACGGGAAAAACTGGCTGAGTTTCTTCTTGTTTTGCTTCGTGAAGATATTCAGCAAGCACAAAGCTGGAACTTATAAAAGGACTGGAGGACACAATGATGCTGGAAGTACCATCTTCGGATGTAAAGATTAGCAGCATCCAGCTTCTTAAAGACAGAGAATGGGTTGATGTGCCACTTTGCGACTCCATTGTAATCAACCGAAGCAACAAACCTAAGATGTGTGTTTTGAACCTCATTTTAGCAAATCTCTTGAATCTTGAAGAGTTTGTTCAAGGAATGGATGATGTTTTTCATAAGATTTCTTTTGTGTAAATAGTCCAAGTCAAATTTGTGCGTCTTTTCTATCGTACTTTACAGAAAAAGTATAAAACTATTCTCATTTGATCAATAATAAAAAGAACTATCAGATTTAGAATGCAATTTACCTCAGGGTTAGCTCATTAAGAAAATTCAACCGCCAGAAGTGCAATGTACTGAATTAAGACCTATCTTTTCCAGGTATCACAAGCTAATGACTATGATCCTGTTGGCCATCTACAAAGTGTAAAACCAATCCCATAATCTTAATAAGATATCTCAAAGCAGAGAATTCACATAGAAAGAACGAGAAACACTGCACAAGTTATGACAATGAATCAAATAATGTGACACATTAAAGCAGCATTGAGACTTCTGCTGAGTATATGCTTACAATTTAAACCGTACATCATATCTCCAAAAAGGCACCTAAGTGTTGGCATGTTTGGTTTCCCTGTCAGGGGACTTTAGGGGACTTTCAAGACCAAAGTATGAGAAAGTGAGGATATTCAATTTATATAGGTCTTGTTTCTTTTCCATGGGAGCAAGAGAAGCCATCAGAGACTTGAATTGTAACCCCAAACAAAAGAGTTGGTCAGTTCCAGATGCTGCAAATAATAACAGGTAGGGGTGAAAAGAGAACCAGTTTTTGCTTAATGTTCTGAATTAAGTATCAAAAATCAAAACTATGGCATACAATTCACATGCGCTTTAAGGCATTCTTTCAGAAACAAAAATGCTAACCCTAAGTCAAAAATCCAGGAAAAAAGAGTCCAAAATATGGGCAGCCAATTTTCTTCATCAAATCCAATGGATTTTTGTGTTACACCATTCTGCAAACAGACAGGTACTCTTCCTTCTCTCTCCACCCCCACCCCCCAAAACAAATGGCACACCGGCAAGTAATTAATAAGTTAGTAAATTCAAAGCAATATTGGAACCCAATCCTTGCAATCAACCATTCCCCTGAAACAACTCAGCAAAATGAAAGCATTACCAGAACTCAATCTATACAATCAACTATTCTCCTGGAAGCTTCAGGGATAACATTTTTGCCCTCTTCTTTATCAGAGACATCAGCACTCAGATCCTTATCTTTGTTTCCATGCCCCCTGCAGCTTGTTCATTAGAACAACGATTTCTCAGGACAGTCGATATGTCAGATTCAGAGGCTCCAGCAAGTTTGAATCGTTTCGCAGCAGATTCCAGATTTTTCTTCCAACCAGGCAAACCCAATCCACTTTCAAGTTGAGATCTCTCAAAAAGCATGTTACCCCAGAATAGGTGGATCTGAGATCTCATTGCTGCAGCTTGCTCTGCTGCTTCCTCAGTTGAAATTTCACCTACATCACTTTCTGCACCACTTCCCAGATCCTTCTTTTTTAGTAATTCATCCTTCTTGCTTGCATAGGGTCTTTTGACTCTTTAGATTCTGCTCCTCCAGCTTCTCCCACATTTCGGTAGCATCTTTCATTTTTTCTTCTGCACTGTCAAGATGTTTAATTGTCTCGGTTGTATCCCATATAGACAGGTCTTGTTTCTTTGCCAACACAAAGGACCAATGGAGTTTTGCCATTTAAAATTGCTGCTGACCCAGTGGCAGCAATCCTACATAAAAATCTGGCTTTGTCAACAGTGCCTTCTCATACTTCTTCTGAGCTAGAGAATATTTCTCTTACCCAGTTGTAAGCAGTTTGAAGCTGTGCGCCCACCAATGCCTTGGAAGCTTTTTCATCCATTGGAATCTGTTTCCTTCCTGCAAACATGTGGACATTCCCACAGTTGAGAAAAGCCAGAGCAGCCACCTCCTGAAATTTCTGGGCAGCCTTGTCACTGTTTTGGGCTTCTTCACTTGTCACTGTTTCCTCAAGTGCTGCAGAACATAGTTCCATCCCAAGCTCATGCAGATCGATATGAGCTTCAGGATCAACCCCAAAATGGAAGCGAAAAAGCTGCGGAAACTCAAATAATCAATCATCCATCTCCATCCCTTTGCATTCAGGATTTTTTAATGTGCCTGATTTCTCCTTGGAAGCTATTTTCTCAGTATTATCAGTCACAGTTTCAACAGCATCCAGAAAAGAATCACTCTGGGAAGATTGTGAAACACTCTCATCTCCTTTTGTCTCATCACTCTCAAGAGGCTTCTCTTCATCCTCCTCCAATATAGGGGCTCTTGTTCAGGACTGACCTCAACAACATGTAATCTCAACATTCCAATGGATTCTCCAGTATCTGTATCAGGATCTTTAGGAATAAGGCTGTCGACATAGGACTCTGCAGTTCTAAGTTTGGCCATACACGTTATCGTGACTAAGTTACCATCATTGTCCTTATACTTGATCAACACAGATGTTGACATTGGAAAACGGTTTCCTAAACCATCCCTCAACACTCTTAAACTGCAATTCACTGGCAGTTGGGCAAGTCTTATATCATGATCATAGACAAGCTTCAGTGGTCTCCAACTCTCCATCGAGTAACAGCCTCAGCAAATTGGCCATGAATGGCAAGTGATGTAGATGTAGAAATTGGCTGTTGCTTTGGTTTATCTTCATTAGCATTTGTATTGGACTTTGAAGATCCATTTGAAGGCTTCAAAACAACTTTTGGCATTTGCTTTTTGGTTTCAGGATCATATTTGATGTTTAGAATTGGATAAATGTTTAGAATTTGATAAAGCTTTTCTGACTTATTATTAGCCGAGACAGTTGATCCTACAGCTAAAGATGCCGACTTCTTAGGTACAGGCAGGGCTGGCAAACAAGGTCCAAGGCCAGCAATTGGCTCCCCACGAACAGCAGAGGCTCCCAGAGCAGCAGGAGATGGACGACTCTGCAGGTCCTGCTGGGCCTGTTGGCGAGGACCACGTGCTACCCTCAACGCCCTGCAATCTCCAGTACATCACGATGATTTGGGTCAATGGTCAACTAAGCCTGCACATTGCGCGAGCCCTCCTCAAAAGAGCGCTAAAAAATCTTGGCTGCAAATGAAAGAGCTATCGTACACTCAGAAATTAAGGTCTCATAGTCTATAGGCTTCATTTGCATCAAACAAGCTGCCCTGTTGCCATGGAACACAGATTTATCAGTACGTATTTTAGGAGTGAGTTTAAGGGCATTTATCACGTTGCAGAAGAGCACCGCGACCTCCTCTGGCTGAAGCCTTCTTTTCCGGTCTTCTCTGAGTTCATGGGTTCTTTTTAAGAAAATAGAAGAATCCAATTCTACGACATCATTAACAGTATGGTCGGGATCCTTAACTCCTCCAAAGGATTGACTTTGGTTAATAACACACTTCTTTTTCCAATCCACAGACTACCCCATGTAATCCTGACAGACCGACCCTCCAAAGATTCAAACTTTAATTAAAAAGATTATCAATATCAACCGCAGATGACACCTCTTTCTGAATTTAGAGTTTGAATTACACCTGCCTCTCTCCAAATTTCCCTGCCCTCAACGATCTCTCATTTGTATAAAAAAATGACGATATATATATATATATATATATATTTATAGGAACATATAAGAAAACAAATATTTCAATTACATTTCAATAAAGAAAGTAATATATAATTTGATACGGACGCAAAAAATACAAACCTATTTCAGTGGGATGGAGGGAGTAATTAAGAACTAATAAAAGAATTATTACTAGAATAATAATGCAATTTTTTTCTCTTTCAGGAAAAAAATAAAAAGAATAATGCATTTTTTTCCCACTGATAGAGAGGTATTCCTTTCTCTGCATATAAAAAATTAAAAATAAAATATCAGAAGAGAATTTTTTGTTTGTCCATGTACATAGTCAATTAGCTCACAACTGGCCAAATAGCACGTCATTAGATGGTAAAAGATCTGTTTCGTTATAATTGAAAATTTATGAAATCATGTGAATACAAATCATGTTTCACAATCTCAAATTACAATCTTGCTCCCTTCCTAAAAAATTAAAAAATACAAAAATTACAGTTAATGCTAAATTCAACTTGAACGCCTGCCTCGAAGTCCGCTTTTACATATGAAGTAGCTGTTAACTAACAATTCCAACCCCCCCCCCCACACACACACACAAATTCATGCTTTTACTTGTACATTATCGAAATCCTCCCCCATCACTTTTCTTTTTTACTTACGAACCGAACGTTATGAATTTTGCTTATCTTTAGGTGATTCTTGGCATCTAATACGAGCTAAAACAGAATGATGTGAAAATCTTAATACATAACTCACGGGAGAGACTAATAAGAACACTCCTAATGGTAGACTAAAAAACCGAATTAATGTGTGTTCTTTCAAACCAGACGTATTTAACTTCCCTTTCCTTGATATTTTACCACGTCCGAGAAGCACATAAATGACTTAATAGTTAACAGTAATCACCCAAGACAAGCATATTCACATGGTAAATAAAAGTGAAAGGTGATGGAGGATAGGTTAAGAATGTACAAGTAAAAGCATCAATTAACATAGATGGGGTAAAACGTAAAAAACATCCTTAAAAGTAATTTGACTTGTGTAAGTAAACTCATCTGAGATAAAAAGAACACAATTCTTCCATTTTTCCTTCTTGTTCCGCTCTATAATCTTGGAACAGAATGAGATGAGTGCGATTCATGTGTAGAGATGTAACTAAGTTTCATCCTTTGAATATGAAAATGACGGTGGCAAATGCCTCAAGCTTGAAATGTCAAACTGCTCCATGAATCTCTGGTCTGCAACTCTAGCTTTATCAGCTGCAAATCTGTGGTATTCGTCAAAAATTGTAGACAGGCACCAATTCTGCAATTTTCTTAAGCAACCGACAAGGCAACCAGTACGGTGCTTCGCCACATATACATATATTAGTCTGTGAATTCACACATCTATTAATTGGAGAATAATATTTGTAAAATGCAGTAGTACCTTCCCCCTTTTGCAGTGAATGAGGAGAGGACGATTCTGCTCATCTACACAAAAAACATTCAAGCGCAAGATTTACACACACCCCAGTGAGAGGGAAAAAAAATCCAATATTGAAGTGTAGCCATACCTAACAACAACTTTAATGCACTGCGAATTAGATCCTCCGGGATGTTTACAAATGGTTCCTGCATATTACATAATTAAGGCTTATCAAATAGGGACCAGTAAGTGAACTCCAACTGACGGAGCTAATAGTTTCCATTTTAAGTGAACCTGAAACTTTGAAAGAGATTTTCACAAGGACTAACATTTAAATAGAAAAAGAACAACAGAAAATTTTTCACCAATCTGATAAGCTCAAAACAAATATTCACATGCCTTCCATTTATGCAATTTTCTTGTTTGTACCATATCATACGAGGAATGTCAGAACCCATAATTTTACCAGTAATGAGGAGTCCTTATATATTGCACATAACTACTTTAACTCAGAACAACCAATCAAATATAGGCGACACGAGCAGAAGTAGTGGAGGAAAATTTATGAGGTTAAATAAAATATTTAGTTTCTGAAAAGAACCCATCGATACCTACCAGAAACCTGCTCCAGATTAATAAACATTTCACTAAAACAGAGGCCCTTTATATGTGCAATACGCCCAGCTCTAAACTTGTTGACGAAGGAGCAAAATGAATTTGAAACTTATTATAAATAAGGCCTAAGTAACTAGCAAAAACCATGACATTAATAAACAACCAATTGGTAGCACAAACAGCCACTTAATTTCACTAATCTGAAGCTTCCAGACACGATACAATACTGACCCTCTGAGAAGCATTCATATAGTACTATCTCTATGACCCCAAACACCATTAGCTGAATAATATGATGGTTGGAGCGATACTTAGCCTCTTAATTCTCACAGGCTCAAGTGATCAGGATCATACTATAATAAATCAACCTAAGAAATTAACCATAGAAAATAAATTTATTTCACCAACGACACAGACAAACTTATGCCTGCAACAAAAATGGACCTTGGATCCTTCTATGCCGAATTGGAAAAGCTGGATGCCATTTGCATTGAGAAATTTCGCATTGGCTTCGGGATAGGGCTCCGGGCACAAGTATCTACAACAATATCAAAAGATCATATCGGATTTCTTTTACCAAAAATAAAAAAGTAACAAAAATAAAAAGGTTAAATTGATCTTACATGATAGAACGAAGGCCTAGGGTTTTCAAGAACGGGAAATTAGGCGTATCTGGGAAGCCGGACCGAAAAACCCCATAATCAACCATGGAGAAGTTCAGCGGCGGAACAAATTTAACTTCTTCGGATTCTACATTTGACGGAGTGCCGTTTTCGAGCGAGACATCGGCGGCGGCAGTTCGGATGGTGGCGTGGCACATTGGTCTCTGGCAACTGCACATGGTCATTGCATTTGGCGGAAAAATTGCATGATCACGTGAACATATACAGTAGATTATATATACATTGAGGGGCTTTGTGAGCCTAACAATTAAAGATTTGGAATGGTATGATTCTGGGTATCTTTGAGGATCCAGTCGCCAAAAGAGAAGGGGATGATGCGGATCTGCGAAAAGCGTCAAAGCATAAAGAAGAGAGAAATTGACTCCTATACGTAATCTCGCGTTGCTCGTGTCCGGTGGGCATGAATTTCCCACTTATGCACTGCGCTTGACACCTAAATATTGAAGGGGAAAAAAAGAGTAATAACTCTAGAAAATTTTCGAAAAATCCCCTGAAATTTTATAACAAAACCTCCCGCTGTCATGTCATGTGTGTATTTAATGCACGTCGTGTGCATTTAAAAATACAGACGATGTATATCTACACACGCTACACGGGATAAAAATTTTTATAACAAAATCTCTCTAAGATTTTAAAAAAGAACTCTTATTATCGTTTTTTGAGAAAATATTTCGTAACACTTGCACTCATTGATGAGAAGATAATACCTCATTTAATGATCCTACTCTCACTCAATTAAAGAAGACGAGTCTCAAGTCAATCACAAATTATAAGAGATGACTTCATATCACAAAGCAACATCATGCCCATTGAATTGACCGGTATTGCACAGTACCACAACACCGTTTAATGAGATGAGACCAAATGAAAATTTGAGATAATAAGATTGCAAAAAAATTTTGAGATAATAAAAGAGAAATTAGAGATATCACATTGCTTCATTGAATGAAAATAAACAATCAACTAGTCCCAATCTCCCACCAGATCCTTAGTGGAATTATCCCACCATACGTACATGGGAAAAGATTATTAGACAATTGTATAAACTCACATATACAAAAGACCATTGTATGTAAGTTTTCTAACAATCTCCTATCACATGTGCGTATACATATGGTGAGATAATATAAATGATCATTGAGTTTTAGAGCATTCTTACAATATTAAATTATATATTTCAACATCAAGATAGTCATATCTCATACATGTCACAAAAATATGAAGCCTTGTAAATTAAAAATATAAAAAGTAAAAGATGATCTAACAAAATAATTGTAAATCAAGGCATTCAACTTATACAAATTACAACGAACACCTATGGAAAGAATACTGAAACAGAAAAACGTTACCTTTACTTTCAAAATTATGGACTCTGATTCAACAATCCACACATTTGATATATCAACAGATTATCGGACATGAATCCAAGGAATTGCTACTCCATAACCTGGAGATTCCAGGCTACAGAGAGAAGTAATGCAAATAAACTTTTAATATATATTTCTAATATTTTGTTTTTATTGATCAAGAAGCAAGTACAAGGACTTTTATTGTCCCTTGACTGTTAGCAGTTAACATGGTTGGGCTATCACTTTTCCAGCAAACGGCACTAATGAAGTATGAACCCGCATCTTCATCAGCTTCATCTGTATCAGAACTGAATCTGTGCCAAGCTGCTGGTTTTGAAATAGCCTGCAAAAATTCCAAAATTTGAATTAAAAATCAGGATATTGATCTAGAATGAAACATGGAGATTGTCCTTTTGATCTTAACATCAACATACCTTGTGATAGACAAATACATCATTTGTTTCACTGCCACAAGCTAAATATTCATTATTTGCGCTTAGACCCACAAAATTCTTCTCATTTGCATGCCCCCTAAATGTACGTAGCTGAAGAAGATTCATAAGTATATGGTTAACTTTGAAATTCTCAGAAGCCTAGATTGAAGAATTAAATATTACTTATACAAAAACCAATATCTTGAGAGAGAGAGAAGGGGGGGGGGGGGCATCTTAGTCCAGGTAGCAGCTCAGGAAACCACAATTCAGGAACTATAGATGATAAACGTGATAGGATATACAAGCTTGAAACAATATTTCAATTGGAGATCTAGTCAGCAGGCCCATCTATTCAGTTCTCACTCAGTCCTTAATTTGATTATTGGCTCAAAAGTTTAGACGCTCAAATCTAGATTAAGCAAATATGATAAAACTTTGATATGCTGATTAACTGTGAATATCATCAGACGAAAATCATAGCCTTGCCAGAATCATCACTTACTGGCACATTTTCCATCACATCCCAGAGGCGCAAAGTACTGTCGGTAGATGCAGAAGCAAGCTCATTATTGTTTAAAAATTTTACATAAGAAACAGCTTTCCTATGCCCACTGAAGATGTGCAACGGCTGGCTAATATTTCTTAAATCATAATAATGAATATGATGATCTGCAGAACCAACCTACAAGAGACACAGTATTAGACATCTTACATAAAATTTGCAGAACCAACCTACAAGAGACACAGTATTAGACATCTTACATAAAATTTATCTTGCTGGTATGTTCTACTAATTCATTGGACTATCTTCATAGAACAAATAAATATGTAAATAAATAAATCCTGAAATCAAATAAAAAACTTACTGCTACATGGATACTCGATCCAGGATTATATTTGACAGAACATATATTAGCTTTCATGTCTATATTGAAAACGCTTGCTTCTTGATTTGTACACCAAACTTTGACCTGTAAAACATTTGTTATTAGGCCAACATAACCTCCACGAATCGAGAAAATAACATACAGCAAACGATTTTTATTTCAGAGGAAAATCTTTAACTTAGATTCAAATGTCATAAAGTTCAATAAGTAAATCATTTTCACTTGATTCTCAAAAGTTTACATGATGTGGATACATCATATATAAGTCTATTGATTACTTGGATAAGTTACACTGTAGTCCTAACTTCTGTGTGGATATATTACATTTTCAAATATTACAATCACCATTGATTTTGAAATTCTAAGATATGTAAGCTGCTCAAAGGAAATGGAAAAGGCACTTTCTGAAGTAGTACAGCAGGATAACATTTTCTTACAGTCCCAGAAACATCTTAAATAATATGACAAAAATTCAAGTACCTTGCAATCATCGCTTCCAGATACAAGCATGGAGGGTTCTGTACGCGAAAAATCAACACTCCAAGCACGCTTTTCATGCTCCTCATACTCCATTACACTCTGAATGGTTGCAAATAAATATGTAGTTTGAAAGAGAGCTCAGCTCAGTAATGACAACATTATGAAGGACAAAGGAAGAACAAGCAGACAGATTATTGGGCTTAGATTATACCTGACGAGTAGTCACATCCCAAACAGTTACTATGCCCTCATAGTCACTACTCGCTATGTGATTTTTTGTGTATTTGTTCCAACTTAAACAGCTGAGTTTGGATCTCGTGGACATTTCCACAACAGGACATTGCACGTTGGCTGGCTCATTAACCACCTGAAGAGCAATCAAGTAACTATTTTAAGTGAACATAGGAAGAAGCGTCAAATTACAATGTTTGCTAAAGTTGACCCTAAATAAGTGAGGCTCACTTGAGGATGGATAGAAAATGCAATTTATAAGATCGGAAGAGCGTCAGTTGAAGGCAAATAGAAAACAAGCATCTATGTGAAATATAGACTAAACTTAAGTTCTAGATGAATTTTTTGAAGCCTCTATGGAAGTTTTACAATAGAAGTTAGAAAATGTAACAAGTTTGAGTCCATAAAAGCGAAAATACAGCATCTCATTCAAATCTTCAAACAGTTCTTAATACTAACCGATGAAAACTCAAAAACCTTGATGCGACGCGATACTCCAGCAGTAGCAAATAATTCATCATCTCTATCAAATTCTATACTGCAGCGCAGAAAAGAAATTTTAAGGCACAATATGAGAAGCCTCCACCACACAGAGAGGTTTAAGAAGGAACAACTTGGAAATGATTATAGTCATTATTTTCAGTAATATTCTCCTGTAACTTTTCCTGATTTTAAGATGGCTGCTATCATACAGCACCTCAGTGCGAATGTTATTAGATGACCAAATGATAAATGTGCAATCCGTAAACTTAAAAAAAAAAAAAAGAGAAAAAAAAATCCTATTCTTTTGAGGTATTTAGCCCACTAACCATCTGAGACTGATATTGATTGGTGAAATTTATAAAGTTAAATTGTCAATTGTAGATAGAACAAAACCCCATCATTCTCAGGAGTTGCCAATGAAATATTAGGCAAATATTACCAAGCACGACGCCCAAACAAGTGACTTAAACACCTCTATTTGCAGCATTAATCTAGAACTATATATACATGTTCAAAAATTATCCAAATACAACATTCAGTTATCCTTACATTTACCCCCAGAGTTTGCTAACAAGTTAGGCCATTATGCTTTTCTGTCAACTGCTACACCCCCACCCCACCCCCATTTAAAAAGAAAAAGGGGGAAGGGGGGGGGACCCTGGCAGGCTGATATACACTACACCCACAAAAGGGGGAAAAAAGCTTAGGTCTGCACAATACTCAAAAACTCACTATACCTAGATACGATATTTGCCGAGTGAAAAATATCTCCATGCCTAAGTTCTGCAACGACCCGCAACCGACTGAATGATCAACCAAAAGAAATTAATTATGTGAATTAAATAACCTCAAGAGATAGTATGATTTCTTGGGGAGAGAAAAGATGCCTGTATCGTGTGAAGGTAGATAGAACAGACTGAAAATCCTCAAGTCCTGCACTGTAACCTTCCCTATTGAATGCATGTGAATCCTTTTGTTGCTGCTCCTGCAACACCCAATACCTCCGCCTTTGCAAGTAACATTCTTGTAGATCATTGAACTGTTGCAACATAATTATTATGGGGAAACATGTCAAATATAAAAGTGTTTATAACACAGAGACACACTAAATAAACGTAATCAACAGTGAATATTTATCCATTTGCATGTCAACTCCAGCCATTATACTGATGTCTTCAAACTTCAAAGCACAAAAGCTGGAAGGAGCTGAGGAATTCCACATCCAAAAGAAGGTAGATGTAATTGAAGCCTTTCGAACTACCAGAAAGATATTCTTTATTCTTTTCGAGGAATTATAACATATTCTTAAAACTCTCATTTAGGAGCTAATCACTGCTTATATATATATATATATATATATATATCTCTGCTAAGAAATAAATAAGTTTTCCTCGACGTGAATAACTTCAACTCTAATTCTTCATTTGAAAATTGTTCAAGCAAGTAGAGTGATGGAGTAATGCCGAAGGACCGCAAACCTGTGCATGGATCCGCCTTTTTCTTGCCAACGCTAGTCCTGATTGATTCATATTTTGAGAATCTGACCCACCAGAAGTATCCTTTCTCAGGATTAAATGACTGGGAGGAGTTTCTGAATCAGTTTTTCTGTTTTTTGAAGTACCTGAACTCATATAAGAAAACCCTTGTGCTCCTGGAGCTCTAGAAATATTGCCGCCACTATGTTTATCAATCAGGGATGGCCATGCATTTTTGATATTAGGATCATCACCAAGCATTCTCAGTTTAGCAGAATACCGGTGCCTTGCTCGATACAGCTCTATTCGACGTCTCTCCACTGCATGAATATCGTCTTTAATGTAACTAAGGTCAGCTTGTATCTGCATAAGTCAAAATTAAATATTTAGTAGAAGAAATCGTACTTTGATTGAAAGGACAGCAAGATATGTCATTTGAAAAACATTAAAGAGAATATAATTCAACAGGGGCTTCACAGAAATGATAGACCTATATGTCAGTTAGCATAAAAATGATAAATGGGGAATGTATTAAAGGCTCAAAATAACTGATACTGTGAAAATCCTAAGAAATACAGAAAATATAAACTCTCATCTTTTTTGGGTTTTCTGGAAACAAAAATTGGCAGTTCAATAACCCCAAGATAGGCAATAACACAATAGGACAAACCTTTTGCACATTATTCAATGCAGCATGCAACTAAGCTATTGCCGAATCATATGCCCTCTAGCTGTAAATATGTTACACGCAAACTTCTATTACACCTATGAAAATTCTACTCAAACCAAACAAGATATTTCCATTAGTTAGCACAGAAAATAGTAAACGTGACTAAGAACAGAAAATCAAGTTCAATAACCTCATTGAGCTCATCAAGTTTTTTATTTTTTAGACACTGCAGAAAGTCAAGCAGAATCTGTAAATTTGTCTCAGCTTCTTCCTGCTCCATTTTACTTTTCTTCTCCGCAAGAAGAGACAACAGGCTCTCAAGCTCCTTAACAGAAGCGTCACATCCCTGTCTAAATATCAAAATAAGTCACAAAATTACAGAAGAAATCATGCATCAAGTGCACACATGGTAAAAGGGAAAAGGGAGGCACCAGGTGCGGGTGTATGGGGAAACATTACTTAAAGATTAAAAAAAAATTCATATTGGTTTTCCTTCACAAGAATAATGATGAAAACAAAAAAAGTTATCCACAAAAATCCAAGGGAATTGCAGTTTGTTTGTGAGGCATATCCTCAAAGGAAATAATTATTTATCTAGCTTATTTTAATTTATTGTTATTTTGGATTAACATTTATCTAATTTAATTAGGTTTTTATTATTACTTGGTTTTCAAGTTAGGGATTTTTCTTAGGGTTAGGGCTATGTTGGCCCATTAGGGTTATTTTGGACTCTATAAATATAGGGCTTATTTCATTGTATTAATTAATCGTACTTTTTATGAATACAATATTTTCAAGAATTCGTCTTGATTTTTCCTAAGAACTTGCGGGTTCTTAACTTGACAACTTGTGAGTTGTTAGAGTTTGCGAGCTCACCCTATTGTTCGGCAACAATTTTGGTATCAGAATCTAGGTTGATTTCTTTGACCTAATTTGTGTTATGTGTATTCGGCGAAGAAACATCACCTTCTAAGCATACAGGCAATCAAGTTTCATCTTTCAATAAGCCACGGGGATTCTCTAACTGTTCAAGCAAAGAGTACTGTCCACACAGAGTAACTATTCCCGAGTTACTGTTCATCACGAAGAAAAATTGCAGTACAAAGATAACAATGCAGATCTGATTTTTCAGCAAGTAAAAGCTCTAAAATTTCTCCTAACATATTGCAGCTCTTATTTGTATTACTATGGATTGCAGCTGCTGGGCAAATATTTTTAAAACTATTTACTGCTTCTTCTACTGCCCTTAAGGTACAATTTCGAGTCTTAATTGAATTCCATTCTTTTGTGTATAGTGTTGACTAGTCAACATCTACTTATTTTTTTAAAAAAATAAAAAATAAAAGAAAAAAGTTTTTGCGTTTATTCTTTTTATTTTTTTATTTTTTTCTAAATTTAAGAAGCTATAACTTCATTTATTTAATATAAATTTTGTTTGTCTTGGCAATTCACTTTCTTTTTGGTATCATGGATAATTCGTTCTATCAACCATACTCCAAATCCATTGGTTATTCACGCCTCACTGATTATCCTACTTTTCCTAACCAATACAATTGTTCATATCTTACAAATTTTGATACTCAAGGCACTGTAATTGAACCCCCATATTTTGATGGATCTAACCCTGAAGCGTTTCTTGATTAGATACATGGTCTTAAAAATCTCTTTAACTTGCATCACATAAGTGGCTCTCATTGTATTAATCTTGCTAGTTTAACACTTATTGGGACTGCCAGGCATGATTAGAGAATAATTAGGAAAAGAATTGAATTGTTAGAAAAACGTCATATTACTTCATGGGATGAGATAAAACAACTCTTAAGCAATAAATATGCCCCTGCCTATTATCTAACTCAGTTGTTAGACTAATATTTTTTACATTGTAGGCAAGGATCATCCACTGTTCATGAATATTTCACTCACTTCCACCAATCAGTTAGGAGTTGTGGTATCTATGAAGCTCCAAATGTCGTTGCTTCTAGATTTATAGACAGATTGGATCCTAACATAAAAAGTTGGTTTATAGTTCCATCTCAATCATTACAAGCAACCTATAATTATGCTTTGAACCTTGAAAGACTCACAAAAGTCTTGAAATCTGAGTCTAAGTCATCCTCTCCTAAAAAGCCTACGCCTATTTGTTGTGTATCAACTCCCGCTTCAAATCATCATATCTATATTGTTGACCCTATAGAGCCTTCTGACAATGCGGATGAAATGTTTGAGCCTATAAACTATTCTGACCATGAGAATGAAAGTTTTGAGCTTTATATTGAGTCTCCTCTAGTGACCTTACCTTCCATCGACACAACTGCAATAGATACAGTTGGAAGCACTAACACAGGATTCAACTCCGCCATTCTTTTACCTGACTTCAAGTGTACCCTTCATGTGGAGTTTCCTCATGTGTCGGATACTTTCCCCGTTGCTGGTTTCTTTGCCAAAGCATTTGTCCGATTGCACTCATTTCCTATTGATATCAGACTTTTGCCTACTAACTTTCTTCACATTATTCCAACCCAACGAACCGTTAATTATCTTCATAGTTCTCATGCTGAGGTCAAATATAAAATTATTTTAAATAATGAGAGTTATTTACTTGTTTTGAATGTGCATGGTTGGTATATCTCTTTTAAAAAATATTTTTATATTTTACTTCGTGTCTCTTTAAGTCGCTTTTCAAAACATGTTAAGAACAAGGTCATGGATTCAAAACATGCAAATAATTTGTTTGACTTGCCATTGCACTTGAATAGAAGTTTAGATTTCAATATTGCCAAATTGTTATCTTGTTGGGGTTCGTTAAAGCCACTAGTTTTGCCATCATTGGTTTGTCCAGGCGAGTCTACCATGCTGCAACGTGCTATTCATACTGTGGGTTCAATTGATATTGTTTTGGATGCGTTGCACCATATATCACTTACAAAGGTCTTCTAACAGTGTTTCATTCGCATTAAAGATAACCCTCCTTGATTAGAGTTATGCCTCATATGGTTATTCAGGGTTCCATACCGTTGCTTAATGAGGAAGAAAGATCAACCTCCATGGTTTAGAAGCTCCAGTCTAACTTGCCGGAGTTGAGTTTTTCTCAACCAAGGAGAATGATGCATATCCTCAAAGGACATAATTATTTATCTAGCTTATTTTAATTTATTGTTATTTTGGATTAAAGTTTATCTAATTTAATTAGGTTTTTATTATTAATTAGTTTCCAAGTTAGGGCTTTTTCTTAGAGTTAGGATTATGTTGGCCCATTAGGGTTATTTTGAACTCTATAAATATATGGCTTATTTCATTGTATTGAACAATCATACTTTTTATGCATACAATATTTTCAAGAATTCATCTTGATTTTTCCTAAGAACTTGCGGGTTCTTAACTTGACAACTTGCGAGTTGTTAGAGCTGGCGAGCTCAACCTATTGCTCGGCGTCAATTTGTGTACTGACAACCAAATCGACTTGAATACCAAACAACTATCCCTGACGTAGAAGAAAGAATTTCAAGTATTAACTGGACGCCCCCCAACCAGGGTTTTTCAAAACACTGTCTTATTCACCTGCAACAACTAGTGGATTTACAGTTACAAATTAGAGGGCAAAATAGGTTTCATACCATAGCTAGCCGGGCTAACATTGTACTCCCTCCATCCTACAAAGATGTTCCCCTATTCCCTTTTCATCCGTCCCGAATTATATTCCCATTTTCTAGTTAGAGGTGCATTAAATAAGGGTATAGTAGGAAGATTGTGGGTTAAATTTACTTTTCCAAGTACATTAAACACATTTTCTTAAAATATGTGAAAAATAAAAGGGAAATGTCTTTGCGGAACGGACGTAGTATTGTTTATTCACTTGATAGGTGAGGAAAGCAAAAGCAGATTCTCAAATAAATTGTTCTAAATTACCATTTTGTTTTACAAACATACAGTTCAGTAAATATGGAGGATCAGCTACTGCCACCACCCCTCATAGCCTATTGCCTCAACGGATTAAAAAATCATAAGAAAGCCCCTGAAGTTTGCAATGTGGTTTTGCAGGGAGAGATTGTGGATTCAAGAACTTATATCAGTATGTTCCCACTGTACTTCCTCCCTCAAACATACACTAGTCATGACAACATCCTAGGCACGCCAATAATAAGAGACCATTCCCATGAATAAATTCCATACAAACAAGCAATAAAATATAGCAAAAACAACATTAAAAAAAAATTCATGATACAATTGGAATAAGAAAGTGTTCTTCAATGCTTCATAAAACTGACCTGTTCTAACGTATGACGCAATTGTTCCAAAGGACTAGAAGTTTTAGCTATTTGACGAGCAGAGGTCTTCATCAACAACTACATAATTCATATATGTATCACAGTAAGCCCAGCGGAAGAACAAATATCCTTAGTTTACAAAATTAGAAATGTTGTGAAAATGCTAAGAAGTTAAACACTTGCCAATTCAGCAATCACAAGAAAAATCTAACTTCAGCATTTTCCAAATTCTAGAATCATAATCGACAAATATTTATGACCGTAGTTTTGATTACAGATTATTTCCAATTCACATTTTCTAATAGCAGTACAGAATGATTGTGTTTTGGATAACTGTTTAACGTCAAAAGTACTGTTCATACTCCAGTCGTTACATTACATTTATCTTTCAATGGATGCATGAATAGTTTTAATCCAATGCATCACTTGTGAGATCACCAGTCTAATAACATTTCCAAATGTGTAAATTTTAATGACTAACATTTATTTTGGCTAAATATTCTGCTTTCAAGCATAGACAACAATAGTATTTTCATTGGACCCTTCAATACAAGTAAATTAGCTTGAAATGGAATGAAAATAAACGAATTTATGCAGAAACTTTAACATCCTCATTTTATCTTTCTGGACAAGACCATGATTCACTGGATCAGGATTGCATCTAAATTCCAACCAACAGACTTTATTGCCATTCTAGTAAATTGACAAATAAACAGACACTACAGGACTATGACCAATACCATCCATGGCCATTGGAGCTTATTTGAATCTTTCCATGTACATGGATATCCATCTTACCAAAATATATATATATATATATATCTTATACACAGCTACTGCCTCCCTGAGATACCCCTTGTTCAGTGGAAAATTGTTCATTGAAGATTGTACAGATGCATAAAAAATTCATTCTTTAATCTAGATTACTTTTATCACCATATCCTTAATTCTAACCAATCAATGCATTATTATCCAACAAAATCACCATCCTTAAGATATATGGTTCCCCAATCTGAAAGACGCAAAATTCAATGCCAAATTTTGTTGACTTTCTATATCTCTTCCATGGATGATATTGAAGAAATTAGATGGTCTATTTCAAAACACAAATCAATTTTGGGAAACAAATAATATTCGATTTCTGACCAGTTAAACTCATTTAACATTTGATTCCAGCCAATCTTAAAATTCTAGAAGTTACTGATTCTTAAATATCACAAGAAACGTAAGCAGCAGCTCTGTTGTTTGGCTCTCCATTTTAGGCTTGCAGAGTAATTCAATGTCTAAATTAATCTGCTGATTTTCAGAAAAAATATTCATATAGCGAATTTCGAATTTAACAAAAATTTCTAAAATGCTAAACAGATAACTAACAAATGTAGCCCCGCAGGAATCATGAATTAATCAAAAGGGGAAAAATTCAAAAGCTGCAACATACTAACGGAGAAACCTGACATTTTGAGAAAAAATAATAAAAAATAAACCTTGCTGAGGAGGAAGTTAGGGTAAAGATGATTGGTGGTGAGGTAATGAGAGCAACAAGGACAATCGCTCTTGTTCTGAAGATGTGTAACAATGCACATGTAGCAGAAACTATGCCCACACGCCGTCAAAAACGCATCCTTTATTATCTGCATACATATCGGGCACAAAATATCTTTATCCACCTCGTCCACCCACTGCTCCTTCCCCTTCTCCCCAGCCGGCGGAATCGGCGCCGGCATCGACGGCATGAGCTGAGCTGGAGGAGCTTCACTTGAAGAATTCGCCTGCTCCGACTTCACTGAAGGCACCAGGGCACCCATTGAAGTACTCTCGCCTCCCATACTGATTTCTCCCTCTAAAAAACGCCCAGCTCCAGAATCTCTGTCTCGCTCCACATGCGGGTGAGGACTGGTAAGCTATACAGGAGTTGTGGCTATCAAAATTTTCCGTTCGATCGAAGCAAAGGAGATGGAAGACGGTTACTGTGAGAGCTCTGGTGCGTGGGTAGAGTGGTGGTTTGAGATGCAAAGAGATTTGTATGGGTAGAAACGGACCACGTTACGCGGGCGTTTTTTGATTCGCATTTCGCAATAAAAAGTTACATAGCGCTGCCGTTCTCTTTTTCTGCCCCATTTTTTTATGGCTTTCAAAACAGGGTTCACTTTTTAAGTTACTCAAGATTTTTTTGTCGTCACGAAGAAGATGGAGAATTTTGACCATGTGGACTTTTGCCTTGTGGTATTTTATTATTATTAGGGTAATTGACACAAAAAGTCTCTACTTTTAAATACATTTGTGCAATTGGTCCATAATTATAAATTTTTGACAATTTCACTCTATTTATATTTTTTTAGCAATTTATTCTTCATACTAAATTAGTCCCTTATTACAAGGGTATTTTTGTCGAGTTACATTTGAAATTAGAAAGAATTGAAAATAAGCATTATTGAAAAAATAAAAATAATTAAACAAAAAACATTTTTTTAATTTCATATAAAAAACGATTGATTGAAATTACTAGTTAGACTAGAAAAATAAATAACTTGTAGTTTTTCTTAGATAATGCTACTCTTCTTTATTGAGTTACTTGTTTGGTGACTTAGTGGAGGTGTATGTGTCTTTTTGTCAATGTATTTTAATTAAATATAAGAGTGTTTTTATCAATATATTAAATAGTTATTTAATGACAAGTAATCGAGTAAGTGATTCAATAAGGGAATGTAGCATAACCCTTATGTTTTTTTTATTTTAAATACTTATCTTTCTTCAATCAATAATTATATTTAGATACGGCACCTTTTTTTTTTTTTTGCATCTTTTTAAATCTTAAAAGTGTAAGTAAACAATAATACCCTTCTAAAAAATGACTAATTTAGCACTAAGGATGAATTGCGCTACGAAAACCTAAAAATAGGGATGAGATTGCCAAAAATTTATAGGTAAGGACTAATTGAGATCGGAAGAGCGTCGTGCAAAGATGTGGACTTTTTTGTGCCAATTACCCTTTATTATTATTATTATTATTATTATTATTATTATTTATTAACTTCACAACAAACAAAAAATAAGGGAAAAAAGAAAAGAAAAAGTCAGGAGGAGAAGAAGAAGGAGCGACTCTTTATTTTTATAGTAAAATCTCATTGAGTATAATTTTTCTAAACCCGCCTGTTATCATTCCTAAATGAGTTGTACTATTTAAACAAAGAGGGATGTAAAAATTTAAACAAAATTGACACATAATAGTATTTTATTTTTCTACATATCACATTACTTTTACATCAACGGTAATCACATGAGCCACTTATCCTTTTTATCACACTTTTTGTCTCTTTCTTCATCCAAATATTATTATTCTTCCTAAATATGCTAACCTGATATTACAAATATATATGCATTTTGACTAGTTGATAAAGTAGTTGCTACATAAAATAAAATGACATGTAAAATGTTTAGCAGTTATAAGGCTTTCTATATGCAGTCACTATCTCATTTTCTCCTTCCTTCTATTGTCTCCACCATTACAAAGAATGAATGGTATTGAACTTCATGGGTCCCTTACACTGTTTTTAAATCAAACAAAATTGTAATGTCAAAATCAAGACATGACAAGTTAAATAGCCAATCGGGAAGTAAATGACAAACCATTGTTTCTTTCCTCCTTTATTAACTTTTGTTGATGAAAATATTGATTTTCTTTATAGTTTACACCTACCAAGCATTACATTAAGGTAAAATCAAATTAAGAACTAAATTGTAACAATGATGGCTACAATGGCTAGTGCAACATTGTAACTAGTCGCACTTATTATCATTACAAACAGGCAATTACTTTTGTTCAATCTCTAAGGTTATTATCCTTTTCTTAGAGCCCTTGACATAAAACGTGAATTCAAATGTATTTGTGGAGTAGTTAATTTGGCCGCTGCTTACTCCCTTTGACTCACTCTTAGGCAAGAAGTTATGCAAACTTATTGATGTAATGGACCTACCTACCAATTCATCCGGTAGTTTGTGTGCTTCACCCACTTATCACGAGTCTTGTGAAACTAAGAACTCTCCGTGTTTTCTATTTCTATTTATTAACAAATATTATAATAATATATTTCTTCACTGAGTGCGAATCCCTCTTTTACAACCTAAAAAATAAAAACAAAGAAATTTCTATCATTGTTTTCTTCGTTCGATAGACCAATATCCAACAACTAACACTTCTTTCCTTAGATCTTCCAACTACTTCTTTCCTCAAATTGTATAGTAGGCTTCTGTCATAGAAAAAACCATATTTCATTTAAATAATAATCCAACTATATCTTAAATCAGAAGGTTTTTAAAATATTTCGTGATTAACTTGGGACTTGTTTGAGCATAGAATTGTAAATGAGAAGTGCTATTTGTACATATTTATACATATAAACTATACAAAATTTATAGACACACCTATAAATTTATGCACAACCTCAAAAAGTTATCCTTTCAATAAAAATAGGGTAAAAATCTTAAATACAGAGAATCATGTATAAATTTTGTGCACAAATATATACAAAGAGGAAATTGGAAGAACTGTCTAAATTTGATAGGCCTTTTGAAAAAATATCCAAATTTATTAACTTTTGGACCCATGACAGAAATGACAATATATAGACAATAATACTCTTATCTTAACTTGAAATTTACAAGGTATCATCTCATATAATATAATAATATTTATCCATTGTTTGAGAAAAAAATGGAAAAAAGAGAAAGAAAACACATTCATTAGATACGTTCCAAACAAGAAACTTGGGAGAACGACAGGCGATGCAAAGAAGAACAAAAAACCCTAAGTCCTAAATCCGTCAACCAAAAGATCAAACCAAATGGCGTCGGCCAGACTGTAGCGGCTGATCATCCAACCATTCATTGAAATCCGACAAGGTAGCTGATCGGAAATCTACAAGAGATAAATGGTTAGAAATTCTTTCAACTCCCTTCAACTCATGGTTTGGAATTCTCGTTCAATTTCTATTTTCATTGACGTTATTTCTGCTCTTTTTTGTTGGTTGGTTGGTGTTGAAAGCGTCAAGAACCCTTCGCTTTTATGTCTTTGCTTTTACGTTCCTTTTTTTCATTGCCGGTATTTCTCATAACAAATTTTTTATGTGTGTGAGCTCTAGTAGTCTCGGTTGGAGAATTTACCAGTCTGGAGCTAGCCGTACTTTTTGGTAGTTCTTTTTCCTTTTTCATTCTATTTGTTGATTTATAATAAATTTGCATACATTGACAACTTTTCATATTTGTGTTTATTGTAGATTTTTGGATTGTTAGTTGGTAGATTTGTCTTTAAGTTGCCATTTTAATTTTAGAAGTTATTAGTGAAATTGTTACATGTCCCTTTTAATTGGTGAATCTACTTTTCTTTGTATTGGTTTGGAGAAGTATGTAGATTTTTATTGGCTTTATGTGTTCTTAAAGAAACAAAATATTTTTCATTATCTTTGAAGAGAAAACGAATATGTCATTGAAAAAAAAGTAAAAAAGAAAAGTGAGAAGCATATTCAAGATAGACATCTGATGAATCCATGATATATGCCAAATTCATTCCCATGTTGAATTATGTATACTTTGATAATTTTAAAAAAAAAAGGTGAGAAGTATATTTATATTTTTCATTTTAAAAGGAGAACAAACTATAAGAGCTTCAAAACAGGGCCATTATCTCTCATATTTCAAATAGCCTCATTTCTTTCAATTACCCAAGTAAACAAACATTAGAGGAACAAACTAAGAATCTCAAAGAAATGCAAGAAAGTATTTGTGCTAAATAAACAAACATATTTGGATTAGGTTCCCTTTGTTGACCTCCCCGAGCTTAACATCTGGAGGAGTAAATTTCCCTTATTCTCTAGAAAGAGCCAACCGAGCTTACTTCTCTAGATCAGGATTATCTTCAAATAAAACGCTTTTTGGGATACGGAATTGGTACTACAGCTAATGGTAGAGTAGCGTTGTGGCTGTAACTTTGAGTAATTATTAGATTGAGCAAGAAATCCACCTGGAACATGCAAACCAAAACAAATCTCTCAACTATAAGAACCTTCTTCTATGAGGAAATGTCATGTTCAACACAAGTTACTCCCATAAAAAGGAAGTACAATAGCTTGAAATTTAAATAGGTTGACAATGTTTAGCATATAGGAAAAAATCAGTAAATCTATGGTCAACTATTATAATGCAAAATAGAGTATTAATTGGAGAAAATTAGCCCATGGAAAGAGCATTTTTATAGTCAAAATGAGGTGTAGCGATTGAATGATTTGAATTCTCAGGTTGAATGGTTTGATGCTTTGTTCATGGATAACCGAAATTATGATGTAATGAAGAAACTTATATTTAACTTACTAGTAGTTCAAATGTGCGTTGCACATTGTATGTATAACAACTACAAAAGCATTCACACTAATGTTAAAGACTAATAACATATTTAAGAGTTTTTATCAAACCACGATAATAGAGAGTCTCTTTTAAGCACTTTCTAGAAGTTTTGTTAAAAAAACTTCCCTTCCATATGACATACATAGATACGTGCCATACGGATTTAAAATATACATAGTTCAATTTTGAAATACACGTGGATACACAGCACATGTGGTGAGAAGTTTTTTAACAAAATTTTCAGGAAGTGCTTGAAAATTTTCCCGATAATAGAGGCATAAAAAGATAAAGAGGGACACATATAGACTAACTGAAAAGAAATATTCTCATTATGAAGTGTTTGGTAGCATTCATCTTTTCAATTGTTTCTTAACGTAGTGCTTTCTAATTTCTATTTTTCTATAGGATAATTAAAATTTTTCTATGGTTTTGAGGAAAATAAAAGTAAAAATTGCTTACTTTATTCAAAAAAAGTTGCATCAAGCCAATAGTTTTTGAATTATTATTAAAGGAATAATAATTATTATTTCACTATCTATAGTATTCTCTTCTATTACTTTTTCCATTCCTTTTGCAATTCCCCATATAGTAGAATCATTATAAAATACAAATTATAGACTAATTGGTTACATAGGAGTTCCAATGAAAAAAAAAAGAAGGAAAAACACACATAAGAGTCCGTACCAAATGCTTCCAAATCTTTTTGGTATATTTCTCCATGACTCCATTGCAAGAGGAATAAAAAAAATATAGAAGAAATTGAATATGGTCTACCAATCTTTGAAATAAACATATCATTATTCCTGTAACATGCTACGACATGTGATTTTAAAATATAAGAATATTGTTGAATAGTGTTTGCATACGTTGAAAATACGTTTAAGATGAATGGCTATGCACACTAAAAGTTTAATGTTATTATATTGAATAAGTAAATGTTTCATATGTTTATAGTTTAACATATTGTAGTAGTTGTGATAATAAATAAAACAGTAAACTCAAAAAAGCTATAATAGAAAATTCACACAGTGTTTGGCAACTGTGGTGGATTATAATCTGTCACGCCGCATCGTTTCGTTGGTTTTACTTTTTTCAAAAAGTCAAACTGTAATTTTTTTACTTTTTATAAAAAACAACCAATAAAATAATATCACATAATATATTATAATCTAACAAATAATCCAAATTCTAACCAAAACACTCAAATAACTAAATTTTCATAAATGAAATTTTGCTATTAATACATTAGAATGCCATAGAAGAAAAAGGTAATGAAAAAAGTGATTATATTGTTTATAAATTTACTAAAAGTCAAGTTATCAAAAAACAATTAAAACCAAAAAATTAAAAAAAATTATTTCACCATAGAACAGGTTAAAAGTGGTTATTAATTTAGTCTTGTAACCAATTTTTAATGGATTAAGAAAAAAGTCATTTATTAGGACTTTAAATACATGAAATAATTACACCAAGGATAGTTTTGGTATTAAAAGAAAAAACTAGGGATAAAGTGGATAAGTGAATGTTTTACACACATTCTCACTTTTATATATTAGTGATTATTAAGTGAGCTATAAAGTGAATCAAGAAGAAAATAAATCAAAATATTGTACAATGAATCTATACCAGTACAACCCCTACTTGTCTTTATAATGCTGACATATTTGGTCGTGTGCCTTTTAGGGATAGCGGTCACGTGTTTCAGCCGTGTGTTATGTATCTTTATTTTCTTTAATAACGTGATTTATTGAAGAAGAAGCAATACATGTGGTTTTCATCTCATGGAGAGTCACACACGCACATATATAGAAATTGGTATGTAGAAAGTTTGGAAATGTTAGAAGAAATGTTTTTTATTTTAACTGATTCCGAATGCTATATGTGAATTCAGTTTGTTGTGGTTGCTTTTAGTTACTAGGTTTGGTTATTTCATGCTTTGGTTTTTTAACGGTGAATTAGGTTGTTCCGAAACTATTTTCTTGAGTAGAGGCAAAGATAAATTCACTAACTTTATTATTATTATTATTATTATTATTACTATTACTATTATTTTGAAAATTTGGGTTTTGAACATCGTTCTTTTGGGAAAAGATTATGTAATTGCCCACAAATATATTTAACTTGTTGCTACTATCCATGTAGACCGATTGTTTTCTATCTCAATTTTGCGGTTAAATAGAATTAAGTTTGAAGCCTTTTAACACTTTGAAAATCTCTATTTGAGGATCATAGTATATTAGCCTTCATCAAACAACCATAAATTCCAAGAGTCAATAAAAAATCATAGGCAAAATAATGCATTAGGGTTCCAAAGAAAGCTTCTTTAATGTCCTAATCATAGTGGCAATTGGACAAAAAATCTCTTTTTTTTGTACCAACATCCAAAGAAACACAAGAACTTAAAGAGTGCTTTTGTATAGGCCAACACATGATTCAACTTCAAAATTTTTAGACTCTAGGTAGAAGCAGAAAAGCTAAGCAAAACAAATGGAAAATTATAGGAGTAACATAATAACTTTATGTTATTTTCTTGTAAATAGATCTTTGTATAGTTGAGCTTATATTCTATATATGATCTCTCTGTGTATTTTATGTTTATTTGTATCACCATATTTTACTCGCTGTATTTTATTTTGCTTATGATTCCACAAGTTCTTGAGCCATTTGTTTCTCTCTTTCAATTTAGGTGTAAATCCTCTTTTACCCTGCTTGGATTGATTAATTTCAGTTAGAAACTCTGTTCTTGTTGTTCATTTGTTCTTCTACATTATCATGTAATTATGCTAATAGGATATATTATTTAGGTTCACTTGACTTCTCTACTTGCATATGTAAGAAGATGATCTAGAAAATAGTTTTTCAAAGGACAAGCATAACAAGGTGATTATGATCACTCTTCGTCCTTCTTCTTCCCTATTTACCTTACTTTTGATGTAATAAAATATCATGTAGGATTCTCCCATTCAATTTACTTTATAATTTGCTTTTCTTTTGGAAAAATTAGTGCTCAAGTATGGTTAGGTTCGGGGATCAAGAATTTATACTTGTTAGTCGCTTGTTTACTTTATTTTATGCTACTAATTCGTGGTTTGCTTGAACTCTTTGATATTGATCTACTCAAATGAGTGAAGTTGTTTTATTTGATTTTATTTTATATAGTCTATGTTTAATCAAACTTAGATACAAAAAACTCATACTTTTGTAGTTAAGATAAAATTAGATTTTTAAATTAAATGAAAAAAATGAGGAAAGAAGGAATATATGTTCTGTATTTGCAAAATCTTTTTATACATTAGCGGTTGATTAGCGGAGTAGGCCTTAACACTCCTTTTGCGCCTTAACACTCCTTTTGCCCTGAGCATTGGCCGAGAGAATATGTCAGCATTTAATGTTCAGATGAAATAGTAACAATTCTAGTTTTGATATTGGTACAGAAATTGATCCGAAAATAATGATAGGGGTGGTGATGGAGCCAAATCATTTACAGAAAGGATAAGTGACTGCGATGATGATGGCGGCATACCAACAAAGTTACCTAACAAAGCTTGTGATGCTCATGTAGCCAACAATTTGAGAAGGGCTACAAGGTCTACTACAAAACAGCAATTCATGACACTACAAATATTGCCAGCCGGCCAAAGTGAAAGGCAGCTAAAAGTTCATATTAGCGAACTCCTTATATAGCAGAGCATGCTCAGAAGAGAGCCTAGTGGAAGATTATGTTAACTTGTTGTAGCAATAGCCTGTTCTCGCATCTTTGTCTTAATGCTAACCCCTTTGACCCCTTCGATATGGTTTCTTTTGTCCAAACTTTGGTGCTTATACATTTTGCTATGGGATGCTATGCACCTCTGAATATGTTATGTAAACTGTGTAAACAATAATGATAGCATGAGATCAATATGGCATGTCAAATTTGTTGTACTCGTTACTAGAAGAATTTTATTAGGTGTAATTCTACATTTATTTTCAGTTCAAGCGTATTATTCCACTTTTATATGATGTGTCTATGATTTCATGCTATAAAAATATCGGATCAGTTTTTGGGAAAATTCTACTTTTACATAAATTCTACAATTCTATATAACATAAATGTAGTATTTTATAGTTAGTGTTATCACTTTAAGTTTAAGGACATCACATGTGTTGCTACAAAAATTTTATATTTAAGTAAATTCTACAATTATATATAACCTAAATGTAGAATTATACAATTACAATTTACTTTAAACTAAAACACATTTCATCAATTGTTGGAAAAATTCTACATAGATGTACAATTCGGTAAAACTTAAGTCTAGTATTCTATAATTCTGAGTTACTTTAAGGTTAATGACTCACTTGGTTGCAGGAAAAATTTTATATTTAAGTAAAATCTACAATTCGTCGTAATATAAATGTAGAATAACAATAACGATTTACTTTAACTCTTTAGGCTCAAACACATCATCGGTTGTTGGAAAAATTCTACATTTAACTAAATTCTATAATTTGGTATAACTTAACTCTATTATTCTACAATTACGGGTTACTTTAAACTTAATCACATCACTTGAGTTGCTGGAAAAATTCTATATTTACTTACATTCTACAATATGTCATAACATAAATGTTGAATTGTACAATTGCAAGTTATTTTAACCCTTTAAACATAAATAGAACTCATCGGTTGTTGGAAAAATTTTACATTTAAGTAAATTCTACAATTCGATATAACCTCGATGTTGTATTACACAGTTTCGAGTTATGTTGTCACTTTAATCTTGAACATCATCTCATCAGTTGTTGAAAAAACTCTACATTTAATTAAATTCTACATTTCTATATAATATAAATGTAGTTTTCTACAATCACGGTACGGGTCGGGGTTACTTTATCACTTTAAGCTTAAAAACATCACATCGGTATTCTACAATGGATTTAATGATTTGCTAGCTTCTTTTGTTTTACTCCAACCATGAATATCCACTGTGTAAAAAAATACTCATTGTGTCTTTTAATTTACTCATTTCACATTTTTCAATTTGAGCCGTTGATATGTGTGTACTACACAAAATCATAACCATCCAATTATTTTTGCTATTTTTACAAGAAGGGTATATGTGTAATTTTACTCAAAAAACTTAGTCATTTTTCTAAAATCTTAAGCATTTTGCCATTTTTCCATAACTATTCTCCAAACTAGCTTATTTCTCTAATTATTATCCCCATGCACAAATAGCAATTCTTGCGGTTAAGCAAGTCAATTGGATTGGTTGACACCTTGGGGCCCTATTGGATATTTTCCCCCCTCACTTTTGTTTGGGTGGGGATTATGTTGGGTTTGTTGTAAAAAATAATCCAAAGTTGAAAAGGAAAAAGAAAGGGAAAGAAGAAAAATCCTAGGAGGAAAAGGAATCCAAATCATAGAAGGATTGCCTTGTCTTCCAAGGAAACGAAGCCTATAAATAGAGATGTTTTCTTCTTCTTTTATACACAAGTGGTACAAGTGAGTTGAGAGAAAAATTAGTGAGTCTAGCACCTTGAAGAGTTTTCTTGTAACTCTTTGTGGTTTGTTCAAATG
>CAVNYN010286406.1:46118-87371 GCA_963692815.1 Nyctanthes arbor-tristis | reverse complement strand
TTTACTCATTTCACATTTTTCAATTTGAGCCGTTGATATGTGTGTACTACACAAAATCATAACCATCCAATTATTTTTGCTATTTTTACAAGAAGGGTGTATGTGTAATTTTACTCAAAAAACTTAGTCATTTTTCTAAAATCTTAAGCATTTTGCCATTTTTCCATAACTATTCTCCAAACTAGCTTATTTCTCTAATTATTATCCCCATGCACAAATAGCAATTCTTGCGGTTAAGCAAGTCAATTGGATTGGTTGACACTTTGGGGCCGTATTGGATATTTCCCCCCTCACTTTTGTTTGGGTGGGGATTGAACGATGAAGCTTTATTGCTGGCGATGGAGGATACATCAATAATTACTTAATAATATATATTATTCTAGATTTTTTCTTTTCTTTCATTTTTATTTCTCGATACAATGTTATTTTAGAATGTGTGTTAGAATATTGATTTTTGCCTGTTGCAGCTTGATCTTATCACTCCAGCTGCTTGTTCATGGTACGAACTACGTAGTTGCCTTTCGTTGGATTAACGTTATTCCTCTTTAACATAATTCATATGATAAAGTCTTAAAAATAGTGACCAAGCTCTTCTGATCGTAAGTGATTAGGCATGATAAAGATGAATTATGAATCATACATGAGGAATACTTAGAGATTTTCATATATTCTCATATCTTGTAATTAATACCATGAGATTTCATATATTCTCATAATTTGTAAAAGATTGATACGATGAGATTTATATAGAATTTCTATAGTTGAAATTGTGTACGTTTTACACTTGTATTCTCTTAATTGATTAATTAATGGAACATGTGATATCACAGCTGTTAAATGTTTTGAGTTTGAATCTCGCGGTCACCCTATAGAAAAGAAATATTCACATCACATGTTAAGCTTTGATAGAAAAAAATTAAGTCAACATATGATGAGACTTGTTGAAAATATAATGTAATAAATAATATAAAATTTGCTCGATCTATCCACTTAAACTTTTAGATTCAGTAACCTTAGTATATATAATTTGACAACAAAGCAACGCTAATTTCATATATGATATCATTTTTTCTCATTCTATCGTCAATGAATAAAGGGTTAATTTCACAAATCGTCCACAACATTTGAGTTAATAATCGACTAGATTTCCAATCTTTTTTCGACCTCATGAGTCCCCAACCTTTTGTAAATTTACACAATAGATTTTTTTAGGGCTTAGGTTAATATTACCGTTAACTTTTCAATAAAATTACCGTTACACCCTTTAACTTTTTAATTTTAAAAACAAAAGACTTAAAAATAATTAAATAATTAAGAAAACACCTCCTAAGAACAGCCAGGGGAATGATGCCATTACTTTAGAGGGGGTGAATCCCTTCATTTGCTACCGTTTCTGACTACTACCCATTTTGCTGCTGGAAATGGTAGCAAACTTTTTGGCCATTGAAAATGGCAGCGTTCCGATGGCCATTTTCAACAACCGCTCTTGGGGTCAGCGCGGTGCTCTCTCTCTCTCTCTCTCTCTCTCTCTTCTTTTAAAATTTTTTGTTTTTAAAATTAAAAAAATTAAAGGGTATAACGGTAATTTTATTAGAAAATTAATTGTAATATTGACCGAATCAGTAAAAAAATGACATATCGTGCGAATCTATAAAAAATTAGAGACTCAAAAAGTCGAAAAAAATTAGAGACCTAACTGATTCTTAATTCAAAGGTTAAGGACGATTTGTGAAATTAACCCATGATTACTCCTTCCCTCTTTCACCCACAACAAAAAAATAAATAAATAAATTGTTGTGCCCTCGGGGGGGGGGGGGGGGTCCTAGTCATTCTGACTAACTCAACACATAGCCAAGCCATTTTGACTCAGACAACATGACACTAGGCGGCAATCATCATCAAATGAAAGAATGATCATCTTTATTGAATTGGAATGACTTTCTTCCATATGAAGGGAAACCACCTCAGTATCAAGATTACACGCCACAAGAGAAAATTTTGAATATCAAAGTAGATGTGTTTGATTGTTATATCTTTCAATACTGTTACCTGTACACAATTCTTACAAAAACTATATTAGATACACACGTGGTAGGATTCTATTTTTTATGCAAATTACATAATTTAAAAATCAACTATCTATCCCTACAAAAATAATATAAAATAAATCAACTATCCTAATTTTTTCAATTCATTTTGTAAATACATTTTTGTAAAAAAGGGTATAGAAGTAGACTTTTTCTAAATGTTTTTCATGAAATGTTTTAAATTTTCACTTAAAATTTCTGCTTTTGATTGACTTTTTTTCATAAAAATAGTTTGTCAACTTTTAGTGAACTAAGAATTGTTTTTGAGGAAAACATTTTTATGCAGAGAGTATATTTTATTTCCATGCAAACACGACGCTCTTCCGATCTTGATAGGCGAAATCGCAAGTGTACGATACTGTTCAAGTAGTATAGGACTAGACGAGTCCTGAATCTCGATCCCACAGGGAAATTTGTCATCTATTTCACTTAAATCAATTTCACACCAGTTGAATAAAGAAATTAAAAGTTGGTAAAAGAAGAATGAGGTTGTTTAAACTATCAATTAAATGCTCTATCTATTTTAATCTAAGAAGCAACTCAAATTAATGAACTAGAAAATATATGAATGAACATGCATTCCAATTATGCAATCACACTCATGACAATTCACAATAACGTGCTCACAACCAGTTTCACAAGTTTAATTGAAAACCTCTTTCGAGCAAATTCAAATATACTCAACCAAGTAAACTAACTATATCTCTATGTGAATTTCAATCTAGTTGAGTGCATTAATTAACAAGAAACTATTTTTGTGGTAACATAAATCATAAAAGTATATCTCTATCTTCTATGCAATTTATGTTTTCTATTGAAGTGCTAAATTGGTGACTTACCTCTCGGTTTCCTCACGAATTCACTAACGCAATTACAAGTTGATCAGGCTCATAAAAGGTAATTACATATCACAATAGAAAATAAGCACGCAATAACAATTAGAGTCATGAATGAGATTAACACAATCAAAACATATCTGTTGCTTCATCGATTGTCTCAACAAAGAAAATTATTTACGCATAATAAATGAATTCATGACATAAGCATTCATAGGGTTTGAATACACGACCAAATTCTAGCAAAGAAAAGACGAAGAATAACGAAGAAAACATTTGCACCAAACGAAGAACTCCGTTCTTCAATCTTCACGCCAACCCCGGCTTCAATCTCCAAGCCCTTGCTCTAATCATCTAGCCCTTAAGAATGAGTTTCAATGATGACTCCCCCTTTTACCGAAGGGTTTTCGTTCTTTTATAGTTGGGGAGGCCTTAGAACCCTAGAATGTGTCAAAAAGGGCCAGAAAACGCGTAAACGGCGTCTCCCGATATAGGCCGCGGGTAGGGGGCGGTTTGCTTGCCGCGCCCACCCGCGGCATACTTTCAGCACGCGCGATTCAGTCCCTGATTTGACTTTTTCTTGCGACAATGGTCCTTTTCAGCTTTTTCTTCATTTAAGCACGTTCCCAAACTTTTTGACCTATTCATTAGGGTCCCCGCTCTCTTTAAACATGACACAAATGACCTCTTTCAAGTTCCCCAACGGTGGCATTCGGCCTTCACACTTGTTGACATTGATCTTTTCTCTTCCCACTCCCGAGCCTTCACATCTTGATACATGTAAAGCTCAATTTGATTCAAAAATAGTTCTTTTCACTTGTATCACTCCAATTTGAGCTTTTCACATATATAAACCATATTCACACAAATTAGGTAGAAATCTGCTCGATTTCATATAGAATTGCATAAGTTAAGAGAAGTATTTTTGCATATAAAATACACTTATCACAATGCAATTAAGCACACTTGAAACTTCTAACTGAATGAAAATTAAAATATTAGTGTGTGTGTGTATATATATATATATTCCGGTGGCTGTTTCAAAACGTTAATTAATAAATACACTGCATGTTGGTTGGTGGCTTTGTGCCATTTCTTTATCTTGCAACATGCAAGAGATATTTTCAAGGGGGTTCATTAATTTTAGAAAACCATAATTGTACTTGATGTCTTTATTTTATTTTATTTTCTCTTTTGGGATAGGTCCCTAAGTTTTTTTTTTACAATGTCCCTAAATTTTGGTTTGGGCAACTAAAGAATCTTTAGTATGAATGTTCAAATATCAAACATCTGTACTGGAATGTATGGCACCAAACAGTGATAATATATTATCAATACATCATCACACTTTTCAAATATCAATACATCATCACACTTTTCAAATTATATTAGCAGCCAATGTTATAGTAACTACTATTTCTGCCAAGATTTGATTGCTCAAGTACCATTTCCTTTCTTGGATCATGTAGTACAGAGTATGTTTTAAGTAAAAATATTTTCCAATTTAAAATAGTTTAGTGTAGAATTGTCATCCATAATAAAAGAGTTACGTTATTTGAACAAAAAGAGATACAAAAAGTTAAATAAAAATAACACATAGCATGATCCTATTTTTTAATACATTACACTACTTTTAAATCAATGGCAGTTATAAAGGCCACATGTCTATTTTGTCTAACTATTTGTCTCCTTTTTGTCCAAATAAAAGTGTCCAGAATGAGTCATAATAAAATTTTAAAAGAAGATCAACCGTTGAACTTAGGAGCGATTTGGACATATATCATTCCAAAATCTAAAACTTTAACCATTAGTCTTTCACATGTGCGTTGTACGAGAAAAAACTATTTGAAAGTAGTTAAAAACAGATTGATAAAAAAACCTAGATATTGTGACGGATTATTATTTAGGGTCTTAATAATACTTTTGTTGTATTTTAATTGTTGACAATCAAATGAGACTCTAATGTGTGAGATACGAAGAAATAAAAAGAAAATATTTTCATAATTTTATGGAAACCATTTTAGCTTGAGGTTGATGGGACGAGAATTATTTTTCATGAAAAATGTGATAGCGTGTGGTTAAAGTACCATAGAATGAAATTTAAATTCTATTTCTATTTTTCAATTAAATGCACAAAGATGATTTTTTTTTTTTTAAGAATTTGATATTTTCCATGAAAAATAATTACAATCACACATGCTAAATCAACTAACCATATCATGTTATTCTACATTTTTCTCAATTTAGTTGTACTTACTGGTGTCATAGAAAGTATAAAGCGTGAAAAATGTCTAAATCAAATATTGTGTCAAGGCGTGTTTAAATGCATAAATAAGTGATATAGTGGGGTAAATACGTAATAAAGCGCCAAATCCAACTTAATTAGAGTACAGTCAGATGAATTACAGCCCGTGCGCAAAATGAAAAGTAAGCCATTAATAAATTAATAACATTAAACTCAATAAGATATTTTATACCCCAAAATTAAAGGAAAGCCAAAATTTGAGTTTTGCTGCGAAATGAGACACACATTATTGAGAAAGGACGTTACGCTTTTATTAATGTTTCATTTGCGAGTAATAGGGTCCAATAACCTTGGCAATTAATTGCTTTTCGATTGAGAATTATATCATGATAATTAAGAGTTATTGGAAGTAGACAAGATGCAGATTATAATTTGGATGTTCGTCTTACACTTTTTTAATAGTATCATTATAATATATATTCATTCATAAGTCACGATGGCACTTCCACACTAACACCACCGGCGCGCGTGGACTTAGTGGAAGATCTGCGTTGCTTGACGGAATGCTGCGTATAAACATTCACATAAACAACAAATGGCCAAACACTTTCTAGCAAATAATGCTATTTGAATATGAAGTCCTAATTAACCCAATTAATTTGAATCTCAATGTGCAAATGACTACTTAATATGAGAAATCAAGCTTGGCATCCTAGAGACACAAATGACAATATATATTTAGTAGTCACGGACCAACAGCTCTGTAATTTACTAATTTGTGACAATTTGGTTGTAGTATCAGTGAATATGAACACAGGTATTACGAGCCTGACAACTGAAATCTACCATAGTTACTAATTTTAGTTAGTCTATTAACAAGTAAAGCCAACAGAAGGCGCTATAAGGTAACATCTGTTGGTACCAGAAAATTTTCACTATTTATAGCCAGATAATCGGTTAATTTAACCTCTGGCGTAGAGAGAACGAGAAGCTTACAGGCAGGTCGGAAGCCTTCTCTTTACAGTCAATCACAAGCGTAGAGAGAACGAGAAGCTTACAGGCAGGTGGGAGAGGCGATTGAAGTTGCAAAAATGGGGAAGTTGCTGTGCTTTGGAGAGAAGAAGCCCATAACGTAGCGGATTCAGTCTCAAACACTGGCACAAACTACTGATATCCCCCGTCGCAAATATGGAATTGGCACCATTGCAACACTGAATTCCCTGTGACATGGGGAGAAATTTACCAAGATATTCTAGGCACGGACAAAAATTTACTAAAACATTGTTACAGTCGATTGTGTACACTCGATTAGAACCGATCAGTATCATATTCACTAGGCATATTGCCACAACTAAGTGCCTAGCCATGATTATTCGCGTTGGTCTCGAATACTTCCTCATCAAATTGGAACCACTTATTTATAGTGTCATTGCTAGGTCGATGGACTCATTTGGTAAAAATGGTCAAAAGGGCAATTAGACTCTGTGGATTATTAATATATAGAATCAGCTGGTTACAGAGGTTTTATAATAATGATTTGGATAATGATATTTTTCCTTTTTCCTCTGTTTTTCCCATTTTTTTGCCCCATGGGTCACGTTGGGTTGGTTGTGTAAATGGAGTTGAAGAGTGTCGGGACATTTAATAATTTGTTTCGTTTAAGCGGACTAATTTAACGATATTAAAATGTGGTGATTATCACAGCATTACCCACTTAATTTTAGAAAGTAAATTTCTTTAGTTAATTCAGCAAATCAATTCATAAATTAAGATGGTTATACATCATTACTTGCCACACATTAATCACCGATAAACAACAAGAAACCAAGGAAAACAGTCCGTTCATAAACGATAACCGGACAAAGAAGTTGCAAAAGAAGCTAATTAATTATCACCTATGGTAATGAATAATAACCGGAAAAATAAAGAATTATGTACTTCCAATCTAATTAAAAATAATCATTTTTTGGACACAAGTAACCGGATGATTGGGCTTTTTATGTGCAAAACAAAGTAAGTTGACGATTGACTAGGAGATAATGAGCATACATGGGGTATAGTAGAAATGTTCAACTAGCTAACAAGTCTTGATAAATATTGTCGCTCAGTTGGAAGATTTTGGTTCATTTTGGTTACACCGACGTGACAATATTTAGCATGATAGACTTTCTTGCTTTCTTTTTCTCAGCAGCGTGGCCAATGTAGAATATTGCTACAATCAATAAAACATATTGATTGCCAATATTTAACCAGGCGAATTCCTTATTCCCGTAATATATGATGGGGAACGATTTCTTTTTCTTTCCTTTTTTTTTAAGGGGAGGAATATCAAAATTATTTGACAACGTTATTATGTTCAAAATGCTAAGGTAGGCTAGGGAAAATGCAGATAAAAGCATCTCTGTTACCTTATTATAGAAGTACGGAAATAGAGCTTGGGCTCTACTATGATTGTAGTTTGGGAAGATTTCACTCTATAGCTAGCGTGTTGATATTCATAAAAAAGAAACAAAGTGGTAAAAAGCAATTCTTTCTTTTTGGGTGGAGATCCACTACTTTGCTGCTTTTTGTTGTCGTTCGCACTATGTAGTAGCTTTATGACGCTTTTGAAATGTGCCATTATGATACCATTCGTTTCCTGTACATGCGTAGATGTGTGACACCTTAAACGAGAGGTTGACATATTTTGAATGTTTTAGAAAATTTTCACTACAGGTATGCTCAATGGTATGATTATCTTGCAAATTCTTGCATGCAGAGTTAATAAATCTCTTGTTTGATTGACTATCAAAATTAATTTGGTGTGTTGAATAGAAGCTAAAGCTGTTTATACGAGATAGTCCATACATAAATTATTAAATTCTGAACATTTACCCTTCCATTAAAACAAGTACTCGGATACGAGAATTATTAATAAGCAAATCTTTCCAACACAAACAGCTCTCCATTTTATTGTCACAGAGAAATTACCTTATTTTCTAAAGCATCATTTCCAATTCTTGTACTTCCTTCAAACCCTGAACGTATCACCGTCAAATAAATGAATAATAATCACTAATCAGCATTCAAATTTATCAAAAAAAACCTCGCAAGTCTAGAAGAA
Organism: Nyctanthes arbor-tristis; assembly: GCA_963692815.1. Taxonomy (NCBI): domain Eukaryota; kingdom Viridiplantae; phylum Streptophyta; class Magnoliopsida; order Lamiales; family Oleaceae; genus Nyctanthes; species Nyctanthes arbor-tristis. The sequence goes on along the minus strand of CAVNYN010286406.1, from coordinate 79,100 downwards.
CATAGATATATACCTGTCACAGTCGACATCGGGCCCAATTGCAACTGCAGGAAGGGTAACGTTACACAACTTAGGGAGTTGCTGGGCTTTTGCCAAGTTGATAGGGAAAGATTTCGCAGTATCTTTAAAACACTGGCAAATGGCCTTCCGATCCGGCTGCGATGCGGAAGCTATCTTGTCGAGAGCCTGTACCCCAGTGCAACATCCGGCGCTAGGCGTCACGCCACCACTGAGCAAGAAAGTCTCACATGGAATGACCTGTGACACCGCATCGCTACACTGAATTACAGCATCCGCGCCTTGGCTAGCTAGCGCGGCCAAGAACATCAAGGCCACCGACCATTGAATTGCGTTCGCCATTAGTGAGTGACTTAGTAAGTGCTGAAAAGTTAGGAAAGAAATGGAGACTAAGGTGAGACTATGTTGAAATGAACACGTATGCGTCTTATTTAAAGACGAAATAAGTAATGCGAATTAATTATGGTTCAGAGAACCAAAGCACCAAGCTTTGACAAATGTAGGTCGGGATACGACTATTAAGGTTCGTACGTATGTGATACTAGTTCTTATCTCGAACCAAAATTTAGGGGAAATTTTGTCAAATATATTTATTTCTTGGTATAAATAAAAATTGTCTTTTTGTCACCAGAAAAGTAGTCAATTTATTCTAAGTCCATCCTCCTCCTACTTCTTGTTACTTATTCATTTATTTTTAAATTTAGCATGTAATAAGTGGTTGAGGGTTTTTAATTGAATAATGCTATTTGTCTAGATCAAAGAAGATGTAGTTGACATTTTCTCATTGATATTGAATATATGAATATCTCTGTATGTTTATAATTATCCATCTATTTTTCTATGTAAAATTATCTGATGACCAATCTTCAGTCTAGATAAATAGCATTACTTAATGTCTTCGTTTTTTTTGAAAGACTTTTTAATGTCTTCATTGACGTCATATTTCATATAAAATAATTATTAAGGGCTTATTCTCTTTGTGTCTCAACTTTAAATTAATTTCAATTTTTTTGGGAGTAATTTTTCAAAAATATGAAAGCAAACTAGTTTGGAAGAACTTTTCTCAGATATTTATATCTTTTTTTTTTTTGAAGTGCAGATATTTATATCTTGGTATTAATAAAAATTATCTTTTTGTTACCAGAAAATAAGTACTATCCTATTATAGAAAATTAGTCTAATTTTCTTTTTTATTCGTCTCAAAGTATAGATGCTTTTCTTTTTAAAAAAATTGTAGTTGGAATATTAATTTTTTCTTTAGCACCTCTATCTAATGTGCATTGTAATTAACAAAATAATATTATTCAAAATGAAATATTTAATAAATGAAAGGCTATTAGAGAAATGATACTATTAAATTTTTATTCCAACACTATTAATTGTACTTTTTTTAATACTCCATCCATCTTAAAAAGATAGTTAACTTACCACATTAAGCATGGATTTAATTTTTCATTTCCTTATGTATCCCTAATTAATTAATGTTATTCAACTACTTATGCATTGAAAGCATTTCAAATAATTAATGAGACATCAGGGTATATATGTAAAATAAGGTAAAATTTAATGTTTTAACTATATCAATTATCGTTTCTTAGTGTATATGAAAATAACTAATGAAATATTTTTGTGGGATGGATAAAGTATTTTCGTGGGATGGATAAAATATTTGTAAAAATTAGAATTCAACTATTTTTGTGGGAGGGGTAATATTCAATTATTAATTACTGCTCAACTGAAACATCCTAGTCAATTTTTTTGTGTAGCATAGTGGTTGAGGGTTTTTTAATGTCATATATTAATATATGGTTATTATAAGTTATCATTAATATATATGCCAAGACCTACGTTAATGGTCAAACTCTTAATAAAGGGTACGATTTCCCTCCCATACAATTTCGTTGTCACATAAGAAAAGTGATAATTAATATATCCTATATATGTATTAATTAATTAAATTTAAATTAAGACATGTGCTTCAAATAAGTTCTCCAGTGGTTAGATATTTACGTTCTCATATTCGAACCACACACGCCATCTTCCTCACTTTCCTTCCCCTAATCACCTTTGTACAAAAAACAATAAAACATAATTTTATTTATTCATTTTTTGAAATCAACGAAAAAAATAAATGCATAAATAAAATTATCTTAGTGAAACCAGCCGCAGGTTTAGAAAAGAACTCTGAAATGAGGATTTAGAATTTTTAATGACACGGACAATAAAGAGTTGCTCCAACGCATGTTTAGCTTGAATGTCAAGGTGACATGAAAGAGAAAAAAGTGTGATATACGTAATAATACAAATTATATTAATGATCCTCCTTAACAATGTCAATTATTTTTATATTATTAATTAATTAATTAATTTAATTAGAGTCAAGTGTCAATAGGCTTATTTTTCTCTCTCTTCTCCACAATTTTTCTGTCATATTTATTTCTGTCTTCTTAAAAACTTTTTGACATCTCATGATCTCCTTAAATTTATTAGCTACGTCATCTCATATTAAGGGGAAAGAAATCATATTCGACTATGGTTATGTCTAGATTTTTTTTCTACATAAAATTTCGAACTACTTTCGACCAAACAAAGACCGAAACCTGTGCTCGCCCCTGGGTAAGCACATTCGCCCCTCGCTGCATCTTAAAGTACATTGAGGTTTAGAAGTATTTCGTATAGAATGGTTGATTCTTAATTTATGAAACTAATAATAATATCATAATGTCATGACAGAATAAGGAGGGGACATGTGACAGTAGATGGCATATGTTGATTTTTATTAAGTCACATCACAGAATTATTAGTTTCATGAAAAAACGCATACTTATGCTTGGTTCTGGAAAATTTTATCCCCTCCCTATTTTCGAATTATGTTAGCCGTTTTGTTTCTATTTTAAAATGCATGTGATCAAATAAAACTCAATCACATATTTGACTGTATTCATAAGTTTTACATCACCCCTATAACTTATTTTCCTACTTTCTATATATCTATTTCCAAAATCTGTACAGGAAGGCAGAATTTTGCAAGTTATATATAGATCAGTTACTTGACATCTCCATTAGGCAAATGGGATACCTTTTATGAGATAATTTCAAAATAAATAGCAAAGCCATTAAAAATTGGTGGAAAAAGTATTTAGATCGGAAGAGCGCATCCTCATAAATGAGGATATGTCACATCATTAAATGACCACCCTTTCTTTTTCCGTTTAATATTATATGGATTTTTGAAATCTGATAGAAAATTAATTATGTGTTGGCTGAGTTTAAGACTATAACTGCGTATCATGTCATTAAGCATCGATTGAAATACATGTCATTTACGATACCGTGATTTACAAATAAAGTTGTACTGTAAATGTGCAATTGAACAATAAGTAATAGGAGAAATTCATTAATTCATTTGGATGCATTTACAAGGGCAGCAAAATTAAGTCTTTATCGCCTTAGCATCTTAGAATGATAAATAAATATGTGAATTCTCCCCTTCTTCTAATTGCTGCGTCTGACAGCCTTAATTCAATGGAATCCTGCACATGAAACAAATCTTACAGTTCATTAATGATACACATAGAGAAGGCCGAAAAGAGAGAGAGAGAGAGAGAGAGAGAGAGAACTCACGTATCGCAGTTAACATTTGGGTCAATTGGTACGGGGACTTGAATGTTGCAAATATGAGGAAGTTCTTGGCTCTATCGGTGTTAATACCGTTTGATGATGCAGCATCTTTAAGGCATTGGCACATAGCTCTTCGATCGGCTTGGGTTGCAACACTCTGTAGCACAGCCCTAGCCCCATCACAACATGGGACAGAAATGTCGCTATATCCCATCAGATACGGCTCGCATGGTAACAAGTCCGCCAATGCTTCCCCACATGAGATTGCATTTGCCGGGATGAAGGAAACGAGGGCTGAAAGTAGCACCAGTACTGCTAAACAAGTGCTCGAATGTGACGCCATTTTTGGAGGACAAAGGGTTGGGGGTGTATATTACTAGTGTGATGTTTGGTGGTTTGGTGTAGTGAAGTTTGAGAGGTGAACAGGCTATTTATAGCCAAAGGATAGGTAGATAATTAATTACCTATTAGTGCTGGCTAATGGCATTCATTTGGCTAGCAAAATTACCATTTTTGTGCGCAAACATTGCAAAAAAGAGAAAAGCCAATCGGGACAATAATAATAATAATAATATAATGTAGATAATAATTAATAATCTAATGTCAGTGTGGAGTTTAAAAGATTTACATAACTGAATAGATATTATTCTCACTGATTTTTATTATATTATATGGAAACAAGTTATAATAATGATGAAATAAAAGAATAAATTTATGTTTTCGCTGAAATAGAAATTTTAGTACTGGCAAATGGCAATTGGAGAGCAAAATTACAATTTTGTCTGCAAATATTGCACAAAAGGGAGAAAAGACAACAATGTAATTAATTTTAATGATCAGTGTGAAAATTTAAAAGATTTAACTAATTAAAATGATGAGTAGATTTCTTCATATTTTCATTATATATATGGAAAAATGTTACGAAAGATAAGAATAAAGTTCGCCCTAAATTGTAGATTTATCGTTGCTTCAAAAAATAATTAAATTAAATTAAATTATGTTTTACCCTTTTCAATCTCCCTTTGATATGGTAATGCCTTAACCTAAAGGTTGCCACAATTTTTACTTTCACCATTAGCGTGCATGAGCAAGTGCTAAAATTTAGGGGACATTTGTTAGATATTTACATTTTTTTGAAGTAGTTAGATATTTACATTTAGTATTAATAAGTCTTTTTTGTCACCAGAAAAGTAGTATAATTAAGTGCACAGTTGATATTATAAGTTCATCCTCTCTCTCTCTTTAATTTTTTTTTTTGAGGGGAGACAAACATTTTGCATTACATATCTCGGTTAATTACTGAGTTAAGCCAGCTCGGCATACAATCGAACCATGTTTTTGAAAGAGCAAATTATGCCAATGAAACTATCACAATAGTATGAGGTACAACAATTCTTTCTACGGGAGATATAGTTACATGATTTACAACCATAATTCGCTAGAAGCCCAGTAATTCCATATGGTAATGGAGACAAGGAAGGAAATGTGTGAAATCACCATGCAAGGTTGAGACCAATTGCAGAGAATCTGATTCAACAATCTGAAACTGAAGCCCAAATTCCAAGACCAGTGCTAGTCCTTCAAAGAAAGCCATGGCCTCTGTGGCGAGAACATCCAGATTCCCCAGGATTTAAAGAGCCTTGGCCAAAACCATTGCGCCGTTCTTGTCACGAACAACCATTCCGATAGCATATATAGTGGTCAAACCCACCTTTTAAAGCGGCATCATCATTAAGCTTCGACTTACTAATTGGTGGTTAATACACTAGCATAATAAGCGGCTGATGGGCTGAATGCTTTTTATTGTCTTTGTGAATGCTACATAGCATTTTTACTGTTGATATATGGTCATAGTAATTAATATTTTAATACACATATAGATCTTGAAATCAATTTTTAAAATTGACCTTAGTTTTCTAGAGAATTCTTACTTCATTAAGATACATTATACTTGAGGGAATTTTGGCTAAGGTGATTTCTATAGTAACCGCAACCGAATCCTTATAAGTCCTAGTACCTTACAAGTAAACGCAAATGCAATTTGACCATAGCACGATGAGTTACAGCAACTGAACAATAAATAAATTACAAAGGAAATTCATTCATATATTCATATTTGAGTGCATTTACCATATTAACAAATTAACACATTATTGCTTTGGAATCTTAGAATCTTTGAATTTCCCCTTCTTCCATCATTTCTGCTTATGAAAAGCCTTAATTCGATGGAATCCTGCACAGGAAACAATTTATACAAATCATCAACGACACATACGAAAAAGATTAAAAAAAAAAATTACTATATGTATAAATATGGATCGTTTTCAGTAAGAGAACTCACTCGTCGCAGTTAACGTTTGGGTCAATGGGTACGGGGACTTGGATGTTGCAAAGCTGGGGAAGTTGCTTGGCTCTATCTGTATTAATACCGTTTGACGATGCAGCAGCTTTAAGACATCGGCACATAGCTCTTCGATCCGCTTGGGTTGTAACGCCCTGAAGCACGGCCCTAGCCCCATCGCAACAAGGGACAGAAATGTCGCTAAATCCCATCAGATATGCCTCGCAGGGCAGCAAGTCCGCCAAGGCTTCCCCACATGAGATGGCATTTGTGGGTACAAAGGAAACAAGGGCTGAAAGTAGCACAAGCACCGCTAAACAAGTACTCGAACGCGATGCCATTTTTTGAAGGCAAAGGGTTGGGGGGTTACGTATATTACTAGTATTTTGATGTTTGGTGGTTTAGCGTGTAAAGTTTGAGAGGAGGAGAGGCTATTTAAAGCCAAAGGTTTGGTGGATGATTACCCATTCGTGCTGGCAAAAGGCAGTGTTTGACAAAAAAAATTACTATTTCTGTATGGAAATATCGCAAAGAAGGCAAATATCACAAATAAGAGAAAAGGCCAACGGGGACAATAATAATGTAAACAATAATGTCAGTGTGAAATTTAAAAGATTTACGTAAATAAGTAGATATCTACGATCTTAAAAAAATAATAATAAAAATGAGTAGATATCTTTTTCATGATTTTTTTAAACGAATTTATTTTCATGATTTTTATTATATTTGTGCGTGCAAAAAAGATTGTAATGAAATGACAAATAATAATAATAAATTTCAAAAATTTAATAAATTAACCTCCGTCTAGGTTCCAATTCCCCTCCCCACATTCCCTTTGTAATATTAAAAAAATTAAATAAATTACATAATATTGAGAAATTTATAAAACACAGCATGTGGTTCGGGTGTATATATATCTACAATTTACATACCATCTCTTTAAAAATTACATTTTACATAGTGCATTTTTTTTAATGGTACGTAACAAAAATCAACGTTTGTTAAAAAAAAAAAAAAAAAAAAACGTAACAATTACCCTAAAGAGACCAAATTGACCTTGTTATTCTTCAATTTTTTAATTGTTAGAATCTTTTATCAGAGACAATTTTTTCTCCCTTTCATTCTTCAATTATTTGAAAAGATAATTATAAACAACATACGAAATATTATGAGTATATTAAATATACAAAAAGAAAAAAAGATTAAATATACAAAAAGAAATTAAGTCACAAAGATAAAACAACATATCCAGTATCATTTAATTTGATTTTCTTTATGATCATCAAATAAAATTATGTCCACTAATGTGAAAATGAATTCACATTTGCCCCTTTAATAATGTTGATTGAAATTTAAAAAATCAAATAAAATCAAAGGTTGGCACAATTGAAAGGAGGATCTAGAACTTTTAATGAGATGGGCAGTAAAAGAGATTTTTTTTTTTCTTCGAAAGTTAATTCGACTAGAGCTATGTATAATTTTTTTTTGTCTATATTAACTTTCGAACTTTTTTATCTGACAAGGGTTGAAGCATGTGTTAATTAGTTTGATATAATATATTCACAATGACACCTTCTGAAAGTATCATAAAATGGAAAATGATATAAAATTAGACATATGACGTCATAAATGGTATTAGACACGTGCGTGGCATGCATTTGAGCTTGTTGCATCAATCTTGCAGGCCAACTGGCCCCTTGTCAAATGATGTTGTTTAGTCTCGAACTAAAACCTTTCTCATAATCTTGATGGTTTAACTTAATTTTTTTCCCATAATCACAAATTAAAAGAAAATTATAAGAAGGAATATTTCAGTATTGAGCAACCAAAGTTGTAAACATCCGCAAAATTTTGCAAGGTAAACCAGTTCCCTTTTTTTTTTAAACATGGGAGATTTAGGGTAGGGGGTAATTCTGGAAGGGACACGTGTGGTCCAAACATGAGACTTTTGACCCGGAACGCAAGCGTCCTAAACACTGGAGCATATTTTGAACCACCAAGGTAAACCAATTCTAGCCTCGAGCTAAAATAAATAATTAAAACTAATGTTATTTAGTATTACTTGTGTGCAGCACCATACTAAAATAGCATTTAATAATAAGTTGAATCAAGTGGGTGTGAGTCATTTGAGTATGACTAATATCACAGTTGCTAAAAACTAATGGTGTTACATGGCATTATTCATTTAATAAAGATGAGACCAATTTTCCCAAAATAAAATCTAGATGATTTCTTGATATCTCCTTTTCTTTTAATCCCTTTTTAAATTTATTTTGGCTTTAGGCAAATGGAAACATGAAAAATCCTTTACAGGATACAAAGAAGATCTGCATTACTCTAAAGAAGCTCTAGCATTGATCTTTTAGCACCATCTAACAATATTATTCATCTTGTCAAGCATAACATGAGCCACTTCAAATAACAAATTTTACTCGTCGCAGTCTATATCCAGTTGAATAGGTGCAGGAACATCAATCTTGCAAAGCTGGGGAAGTTGTTTCGCCCTCTCCCGATTAACATTAGCTGACAATACGACATGTTTAAGGCACTTGCAAATGTTTTTACGGTCCGATTCAGAAGTAACACTTTGTAGCACGGCCTTGACGCCTTCGCAACATGGGACCGTAATGCTGCCATATCCCATCAGATATGCTTGGCAAGGTAGCAACTCGGCTAATGCTTGCTCGCATGAAATGGCATTTACTGGGGCGATGGGAGTCATTGGACTGAAGTAAATCATGGCCAAGAACACTAGTCCTGCTAAACAAGTGCGCGGACGCGACACCATTTTTTCTTCTATTCTCTTGCTATAAAAATCTCTAGAGAAGGGGTAGTTTACCTAATTGGGTAGTGCTGTTATTTGTTGTGAAGTTTGCAAGGAGCAAGGCCTATTTATGGTGAAAGAAATTCAGGGATTTACTGGAGAAATCTCAGCTAGGGCAGACCATACCTAGTTGTTGTTCTGTTACAAATGCGTTTTGTATTCAAAAGTGCCTTTTTCCGTTAAAGACACTGCAAAAAGGGGGACTATCTTGGGAAGTTGCATGCAAGACACAATGCCCATTTAAAATTTACATTCACGTTGTTTATGTTATAATTTTTTCCATTTCATTTAACATAACTTGCAGCCAGCGACTACTAAGGGAGTAGGTTGATGTGACGTGCTAAATGACGCACATTTGACATGTCGCATAAGCATTTGGCGGCACATTTAGTATTAGATCATTCTCAAGATCATAAAAGGTTCATGTAACTATTCTTTATTGGCACGTACACATTGTTCTTGTTATGCTCAGAGTATTAATAAAAACAACAGGTAGTGTTTAAAAATTTTTCAAAAGTTTTGTTACAAAGCCTCTCATTTCACATGACATATATCGATGCATGCCACATTCGTAGGAAGGTTTTTGAACATTTTTGTGAATAGCATTTTTGCTTTTTGTTTTTTAACTTAAAATTTATATTTTAGTATTCTAAAAAGTGCAAGGTGTGCATATGACCATATAAATAGCTTTTTGACATGTGAGCATTGGTTTCCTTTTGCTTAGAGTATCAGCATGACGCAGTTTGTACTACAAAGATTCAAGTGAGAACTCTGTGAAAATTGTAAAACTAGAATTCACTAGGTGAAAGAGAGAAATCTCACTAATTGTATCAATGAATGAATGAATAATGAAAAGAAAGGCCAAACAATATTTAAATAGCCCTAGGCAATCTCTAGGGTGGTCAAAAGAGTAAAAGAATAAATTATAAACAAAAATCGGAAAAATAGAAAAACATAAAACAGTAGTTTTGAGGGACTAAATGACCTCGAATGGCCGAAAACCAACTGAGCCATCAACTTAGAGTATCCGCCTTTACGGCCTCGTCGTTTCGCTTTCGGAAAAGTATTTTGGGCTCAATTTGAACCCCGACCACCAAATTCCCAAATTTTTTTTCCCAATCATTTTAGGTCCAATCTTCCCTAATCCATTCTACCATCGTTTCTACATGACAACAGTAGCAAATTACCTTAACCATAGGTCCTCCCCCCATACATTGAAAATTTTTCAATATTCTAGAAAGCACGCAAGACACTAATCATGCCTAAGCTGACATTAATCATGCCTTGAGCTTAGGTGTGGTAAATGGATCGTAAACTGGAGATTGCACAATAGCTGATTCTCAAGCAAGAGGATAAATTGGACATAGACAAAAAAACGAACAGTAATTTCTCCCCACGGTATCAAAGTGAGTAAAACTTTGTTGGGCTCCACGGAGATTATTCTTTTAGCGTTCAAACAAACATTGTAACGATCGAAGATTTGTCCCCTATCTCGCCATGTTCATTCCTTGGGATACCCGAAACTTCATGTTGAAATGGACCCGTCCCCGAACTTGACCTGTCTTGTTACTCTCTGTTCTGCTATCAAGAAATCCCTGTTCCAAGGAGGAGGAGGAAGAAGAAGAAGAAGATCATTATTGACTGATGTCTGTAAGTGTTTGTATTCAATTCTGCCCGTTTTCTCTGTTTCCTTTTATTCCTATGATCTTTTGTTTTTCTTAACGAATCGTCTGTATCAGCGATCACACGTCCCTAAGTTCGGCAACTGGGAAGGAGACAATGTACCTTACACTGTCTTTTTCGAGAATGCCCGTATAGAGAAAGCTGGAGGATTGAGAATTAATCCTAACGATCCCGAGCAGAATCCAGAGGCCTTCAACTTTGCAAGGATTGCAGATGGAAATACAAATCCTGCTCATTCTGCTTTACCTCCCAGTAAGCCCGTGGCACCAACAAAATACCAGCAAAAGAGTTCCAGTCACCAGAGTATGGCTTCGGAGTCAGGCAGTGATAAAAGTGCCTCTGATAACCGTAATAAATCTTCAACTGATAGCCAGATTTTACCATCAACATCAATCTATTCTGATGATCATGTATGTGTTTCTTCTCCCTTTGTATATCCAAAGAACTTTGATCTTACAATAACATTCTTTGATGTGTGACAGACTCAGAGATCAGTGTCTGTTCCAAAATTTGGGGAATGGAATGATAAGGACCCGAGGAGTGGAGATGGATTCACTGTAATTTTCAACAAAGTGAAAGAGGAAAAGCAAATAGCAGCAGCCAGATTCCCTCCTGTGCCTGGACAGACTGCCGGCGGCTATCCATCCAACTACAGAAACGAGACAAAATCAAAGGTACGCTGGTCAATATTTGAGCAGCTCTTATGATATATTGTTTTTCGTTTTCTTCTTTCTGATAAATTTCTGGCTATTACTCGACGCCCCATTTTCAAATTTGGTTCAATCCTTGATCAAGATCGTATTTTTTTCCCTGCTGGTGCAGAGATGTTGCTGCTTGTTTTGAGTTGGAGTACTTGTGGGAGTAGAAGCCAAAAATGGAACTGTCAGCTTGAGAATCAATTTTCATATTGAATATGGAGCATTTTGATGCTAATTTCTTTGTAATATGTATTTTTTCTAATGCAGCATTTGAGAAAGTAAAGTTGTTTCATGTTAGAGCGATGGAACATTATGTTAACTAGAAGACATTGTAAGCACAAATAATTTCAATGATTACAGATTTTGCTTTTGGAGAAACATTCTTGCACAGCGTCAGAATGATTTCTTTTTTTGCAACCACCGTCAAAATGATTTCACTCCATTGTTTTAAATATTTGAAATTCAAAATTTGGATTTTTAGGGATAATAATAACAATAGACCAACAACGATTTTCCAAGATTCCAAAGTCCTGATAACACGCTTCATTTAAAACCAACGTGGCGCATGATCCTCAGGGCGACTTTAGCATGAACCATTCAGCATTGGAGAAATTGAACTTGAGAGGAGCGGTTCGGAGCGCCAGAGTTGTTATAAAATACGTGTATCCGAATTCCAAACTCCCTCTTTACTGGTTTTCAAATTCGCACTGGTTTCCATCAGCATTTCCACAACGCTTTAGATATAAATCTCAAACACTAAAAATTTCGAAAGGATGGAAATCGTCGCAGGTCCGATCGGTTGCTGTTCTAAGGAGCACCAGAAAATCTACCAGTATTGGTTCAATTTTGCCGATTCAGGTTCAATTATTTCTCACTTTTCCAATTCATCTTTCAACTTGCTCTTAGTCAAGTTATGCATGTGCCTCAGTTCATTTGTTCATTTTTGGTTGATTGTCTGCATAGATGGGGATGGGCGTTTGACTGTGAATGAGGCGACGAGTTTTTTCCAGATGTCTCATCTGTCTAAATCTGAACTGCAGCTGGTAAGGATATTTGTTCATATATGACAGTTATGTTAATTGACTGATTAGTTTGCTTTTTCTTCAATATTGTTCGTTTTAGTGTGAAGCGAGGCAATGTAATATAACGTCTGCAACACGAGGAGGCGTTGGATTATCTACATTAACTGTTTATATTCATCTTCCATTAGATTATTATTGATTTTTCTATCACTCTTGTGGTCAATTATCATTGTTTATAGAAGTGGTGAAGTTTATGTTTCCTTAGCGATTGACGTGACTTTTTCATGGCTTTATGCACTCAGATTTCTCTGGGGATTGGACTAGTGTGTTCCCCGGATACGATTTAGGTTGATAGCAATATGATATCGGTTAGTTGTTCAATGAGTCAGTGTAGCTTTTGTTTGTAGTTCTAGGCATCAATTGTTTTATTAGAATTTTTATTACATATGACCGAGGATGAACATATATGTACGAATTGAAGCAGATTGTGGGATCTTTGTTATTCTGTTCGTTACCTACTGTTATAATAGCAAAGAAGTTTCTCTCAGGCGAAATCAAAATCTCATTGATTCATTTGATTATTCTCTGCTTTGCCGATAAACTTTCCACAATCTTCCCATCATCTGTTTTTATATGCATTTTATGGTTGAAGGTTTGGGCTATTGCTGACTCCAAACGGCAAGGATTTCTGGATTTCAAGGAATTCATCACTGCAATGCAGGTTATCATCTGCCCAAAATTAGAGAAGTGCATCATGTCTATGAGATTGTTTATTTGTGTTTTCCTTTTTATCTCCCTTATGTACAGTTGATCTCTCTTGCACAAGAAGGAAATGAATTGACCTCAGATCTTAATAAGAGAACAGGCAAGTAGAAAAAATTGTTTACTTTCCTAATCCTTCATCTGTACTTAAAATTAATTGTATGAGCTAACAATTCTCAGTCTGGATACTTTATGGGATCTATTTCATGGATTTACATCTTTTACAGTTAAATATGAAAGGTTGTTCTATCAGCACCGCAAAGTTACAAATAATATAAGCTGGGTGGGGGCGGGGGCAACAGACTTGCTTTTGTAGCCTTGTATAATTGTCTCTATTCTTTCATTTTCTTTTTCTGTTGTAGTTGATATTGAGGCACCATGTCCTCCCTTGATGGATGGTTTAGAAGCATTGTTGGCTGTAAGTAGTCATCAGTTTTCATTTTTAACCTTTTCTTTTAATAACATAAGATCCATTGATTAACACATCTATATTTTCTTTTCCAGACGAGTAATGGAGCAAAAATGAATGGCAAGCCTGAATCAATGCTCTCTAAATTCTTCTATTGTTTGACTCAAGTTTGAAATTAAGTAACCCTATTTTTATTGAAGCAGGATCTGCTGGCACAGTACCAATTCTGCCCACAATTTTTTGTAGTACAAAATCGAAAAAGAAGGTACTCTCTCCATTAGCTTTTTCTTATCTCCATGTTCCTTAAACGTTAATAGTTTGTTTATAGTGAAAGCTTTTGGGTTCACTATCCTTTGATCTTTGGTCCTTGTACATACATGTTGGAAAAATTACCTGATTTGTTATTTTAACTAAACTTGCAGATCTATACTTCTCATGTTCCTCTAACTTCAGTTTCTGATGGACTAAAGATATTGTACAATGAAAAACTAAAGCCGTTGGAATCAACTTACCTTTTCAATGATTTTGGATCTCCTAAATTGGTGAGTGGATTTAAGAGTAATTCCTGTATGTATTAATATTGCAAATGTGCGATTGACAATATTTCACTTGAAAGACGAGCAGTGATTTTAATGCCAAACCCATGGTCATGCTTTTGGGTCAGTACTCGACTGGAAAAACTACGTTTATAAAACACTTGCTACAGTGCAGCTATCCAGGTTACATGAGTTCTTTGTTCACTTGTCACTTAATTTTCTGATATTTTATGTTAACTGTGATTCTCTAACTTACGTAATATTGTTTTGTTCTCTACAGGAGCACATATTGGACCTGAGCCAACTACTGACCGCTTCATTGTTGTTACGGTACAAGAGGGAATCTAGATATTACTACATATATTATAATGATTGTCCTTTTTCTGTGAAGCTTTTCGGGTGAAACAGAAGGCTAAACAGAAACTGAGGCATAATATCAACGAAAAAGAAAAAGAAAAAGAAAAAGAAAAAGAAAAAGAAGAATCCAAAATATATAATATTAACATCCATGAATGCCTGTTCCTTATTTTGTTTGAGGAGAAATAGATCTGCTCCTCTGCCATATTATACATGCATCTCTAAATGCCACCACCTGGCCTTCTGTCTAATATTTACTTTTGACTTGTTGAGTCCTGATCTTCCTCCTAGTCTGGACCTGATGGAAGAAGCATTCCAGGCAACACTGTTGCTGCACAGGCAGACATGCCGTTTAGTGGTTTGACAACTTTTGGTGGTTCGTTTCTGTCAAAGTTTGAGTGTTCTCAAATGCCACATCCAGTGAGTTGTTATTTTGAGATGTGGTGTATCTTAGTTTTCTAAGTCACTTAAAATTATTCAAGTCATTTCACTGATCTGCAGTTGCTTGAAAATATTACATTTGTGGATACACCTGGAGTTTTATCTGGAGAAAAGCAACGGACTGAGAGAAGCTATGATTTCACTGGTGTTATATCATGGTTTGCTGCAAAATGTGATATGGTTCTCCTCCTGTTTGATCCCCACAAACTGGACATCAGTGATGAATTCAAGCGTGTTATTTCATCTTTGCATGGCTATGAGGACAAGATACGTGTTGTCTTAAACAAGGCGGATCAAGTTGATACCCAACAAGTAAGATTGCAATTTAAATGCAGCAGATTGTTCCTGTATATTTTTGCTTGATAAGGCTTCTTTCTTCACATCTTTTGTTTCTCTTTTTCATCATATTCCAGTTGATAAGGGTTTATGGTGCACTAATGTGGTCGCTTGGAAAAGTTTTGAATACTCCGGAGGTAGTGCGAGTCTATGTTGGGTAGGTTCTCTTTATATGGACTTTCGTGATGTTTTGTCTGGAGATAAATATTTGACACTGAAGATGTTGATGTTTGAAGCTTGTTTGCTGTTTTCTGAATTATGAGGAGATTGGGAGTCTATCTTCAGCAACAGAACGATACTCTAGTTCTTATTTGTTGGTGCCTTCAATAGTTCTAATTCATGTAGTATTAGATAAATGTTTTAATGTTGAAAACATATTTTGGTTGTTGTGTTTTGGAAATTAAACACTGATGTCTTCTCTGGGATTTTCAGATCATTCAATGACAAGCCTGTTAATGAATCAGTGCTTGGCCCTATCGGGAAGGACCTCTTTGAGAAGGAACAAGATGACCTTCTAGTAGACTTGATGGACATACCAAAGAAGGCCTGTGATCGCCGGGTATGCTTACTCATATTCAGTTGCAGACATATTTCATTTGTTAGCTGGAACTTAGTGTTCAGTGGACCCTCATAAACATGCATTTTCAGATAAATGAATTTATTAAACGTGCAAGAGCTGCCAAGATCCACGCCTACATAATTGGCCATCTCAAAAAGGAAATGCCTTCTTTTATGGGCAAATCCAAAACTCAAAAGCGACTTATGGATAATCTTGATGACGTGTTTGCAAAGGTCTCTCTCTCTCTCTCTCTCTCTCTCAAACCCCCCCCCCCTCAATTGAGACATTTTTGGTGAATGCTTTTCATTTTATTAAGAAAAAGTTGAAAACAGGTCCAGAGAGAACATCATCTCCCACCCGGTGACTTCCCGAGTGTGGAGCACTTCAAGGAAGTTTTGAGCCGATATAACATTGAAGAGTTTGAGAAATTGAAGCCGAAGATGATTCAAGCTGTTAATGACATGGTTGGGTATGACATCCCACAGCTTCTTAAAAGTTTTAGAAATCTGTACAATTAGTCTTTCTTCAACGATGGTTGAACCTCTATACATGCATATACTTGCATATTGTGGCTGATGAGAACAATTTCTATTTCCCTTCTGCAATGCTAAGAACCCAACTTTACTGTTTTTTACCGTTACGGATCACAACAGGAATTTCTTGGTAACACTCTTGGTATCGAATTGGGAATTAGTACACTACATCCTCTTTGGCCCTTCTAACACTGTATAGATGTTTTGGGTCAAATTCCGTCCGGTCTCCTGCTGACATTTGGAAGCAAAAATGAGGTGCAAAAATAGCTTAACAAAAAGTTTTACGAACTCTATATGTTTAATGAAGTATAGGAAAATTTTTAAGTTTTTTGTTCACCACTATTTTTTGAAAACCTAATGTTGCCCTTAAACAGTTATTTTTTTACCGATAAAAATATCCTAACTCGTACTTTAAATTTTTTAGCTTGACCTTGGAAGTATTTCAAAGTTTAATGCCTCCATTTGAGACTTTTGCAACTATCCATCTTTTACTTAATTCTTTATTTTCATGAATGATTAATTGATTATTAATTCTTATGACATTATTTCTAAGAAAAGAAAATAGTATGCTTTCTCATGATCTTTTCCATGTCATACTTATCATGAAGAAATAGGTAGAATGTTAGCCGCTGAGTTACATGTACCAAGTCATGTTTTGATACTTATCATGAAGAATAGGTAGAATATTAACCATTGAGTAACATGTTCCAAGCCATGTTTTGATACTTATAATGAAGAATAGATAGAATATTAACCATTGAGTAACATGAGCGTGAGGGAAATTTATGACATTCAAAAATTTCTCTTCCATTCTTAAATTTGAAGCAGCCAATTTCCATCTATTTTTGTCCACGTTTTTATATCCATTTTGATACAATTAACTAGGAGTGAGTTGAATGATTCTAAGTGCTAAAATAACATAAAGCTAAGGAGACGATCCCTCATTATTTTACATTTTATTAGTCGATAAGACGAGTATAAAGAGACGTTAAAATAAATTAAGAGTGCTATTGTGTTGTTATTAATTAATGGAAAATAAATTAGATATTTTTACGTAATTAAACATTATATTATTCTAAAATGTCAATAAGTGTATTTAGATCATGATGATTCAATGCTTGAATTGTAATACGCACATCAGTATGAAAACCAGTGCAAATATGCTAGTAACAGTAAAAAGGTTAACAACCTGCACTTCCACTGTCTCGTAATTTACCTCACGTTATTTACAAACACATTCTTGTTTTTGCTTTGATAAGTTAATATAATTCGCAAGTAATGATACATTTCTCAAGTAAACAGATTGCATTCAACAGCACACCATAGTTCTCATCAGCCCCTTGACATCGTCTATGCACAAGATAGATACATGAAAACAAAAAATAATTAGCACAAGAAAATGCCACCCCAACTCCTGGACATCCCACTTTTCGATCTGTGAGATGCATAATAATATATAGATATGACGAAAATCCTTCAGCTTTTCATCCTCCATGCCGGCATACATGTACATTTGAAAATTCCGGAAGGAAAACGGCAATTATATGTACTTGCAACAACTTGCAAAGCGAAGTTACACAGCAATTCACTTCTCTATACAGGAATCACGTCACTGTTCTGGCTTTCGTCACACGTCAAAATAAGGCCTTCTACGTAGCTTGGGAGAAGGCAGCATGGCCAACGACAGCCCGTTGAAACAGGTTCTGCAGATGGAACAATCATGAGTACATTATCATGACGTTGGATGACACCCATGACACTAACTGTACTTCCTTCTTTGATATAGCTGCGGGGTAAGAAAGAATGAAATCAGCAATAACTTTCAAAAAAGCCCAAGGAATGCAAGTGATATTTTAAAGCAGGTAAAGAAGCATTGACTATTTGAAATGCAAGTGAAAAGCATCCCGTGTTACAGTCAGTATTTCACCCTTCTTTCAGGCGCATTATACGGTCATCACTTGAAAGGCTTCGGTCAGCAAGCCAGCGTAGAAAGTTTGGAGATGACTCTTTGTTATCCTTTGACACATCCACCACTGTAGTTGGCTTCACAAATGGAGTAACCTTAGCTCCATAGCCTGCTTTAACCTGAGCTCTCAAACCAGATTGAAAGTCTGATATATAAAAATCCGCCACATACTTCTGTTAACAGAAGGAAACATTACAAGAATTTAGCAGCCCATCCTGGTAAATGTTCCAAAAATTGGACAGATGTCTAGCAATATGCTAGAATTTATAATCTCGAGAAACATTTAAGATCTCTCCATCAGCATCACTAAAGATTTGAAATCTACCATATAGGATATCATTTTAAATTTGCACCATTGTGCAAAACCAACAGATCCGAGACGCGGATACTGCTGGAGCAAAAGACTATTTGCAATATGTGGAACACCGGAGTTAGTTTGCCAAGGATGTGCTTCAGAGTATGCAACTTATATATACAACAAAGCAGTAAATTTTTTAAAAGAGGAACATATTTAGTCCTCAAAATTGATGTGCAAGAAAATACCACTGCCGAATTTCTGCCAACAATAAAACTAAAGATATAAGGGAAAAAAATTCAATATGGTTCCAAAAGTTCAAAAAACTGACCTCTGAATGCCTGCATCTCCAGGAAAAGAAAGGGTGTCTGGGTTTTGCTGGTTTGCCGCCACATCCCCGGTATTCGTATAATTCAGTGGAAACAAATACGCATCTTGGTACCCTCTGGAAAGAAGATTCAAGAGGAATGCTTCCACAAGTGACAACCTAGACAGAAATATTTTACTAGCTAATTAGTGAAAAGAAATACTAGCATAATTGTGACAAGGATTTTTAAGAAGCCAGAAAGATCCAGGGTGTAAGAGTGACACTGATTTTAAGAAACCACAAGATGATATTAGATCCGGTAGATTCCCGGAGTTTTAGCCTATACTTATTATTTTCTGGTTTGCATCCTGTACACTCTGTTGGCACCATAATCCTATTACATTATTAGTTGAACAGCTTATCTTTGCTTGCTGGACAGAAGTGATAGGACAAGAAGTCATAGAACTCAGGAAACACTTAAGAGCAGAATTTCCTGACTGAAAATCGACATCGGTTTTACAAAGAACATCCTCAATTTTCTGACAGAGGATGCGTATTTTAGTCTCATCTTCCTAACAACGATATCCAATTATTCTGCGAAGATTTTGGCATGATATTTTTATTTTCTAGTCAGATTATCTACGTTGTTCATATTGTCATTATTTCCCAGATAACAGCAAGAAATATCGTCCCTCATTTGCATAAAATGAAAGAGACTTGGGAGTGCACAGAAAATCTTCCATTATATCCACGTTTTGTCTGGTATGTACCAACTTGATTGATTTAGGAACACGGGACCTCTTTTTCCAAAAGTTATAGCAAACAATACATGGACATTTTGGCCATATATCACTCAGGATGAGGCTTTGAAATCCACCCCAAGAACTGTTCATTTGGAGGGCAACACATTATGCCCACACTTGCATGCTCTGTATTAGTGTGCAAAGGTGGCATCACAAAACTGATGAGTGCGGTGAACGGGTGTCATGGCAAGAGAAATACATTAGCATTCACAACCTCTAGAATCAAGATCAGCAAGCTCATCTTTACCCGTCAATATGGTATAGTCAATTACTATCTAATCATTCACAATTGTCGGATAAAAATACAGAAATTCATAGGCAAAATTGTAAAAAAGTTGAAAGACATGATAAAAAAATAAGATCTCCCAAAAAATAAAGCAAGCACAACCCACATTCAACCAGATCATAAGTCAACTAAAGCATAACATCCCTCAACCCACCTAGAAGGTTTCAATCAAATACTGTACATAAATGCCTTCAGAAATCCGAGCATTTGCTTTCTCACTTGTACTAGCTAGACATTATTTTTCTACTTGTATATTTGAGGTGTCAATAACATAAAATACCGGCAATGGTCAAAAAGCCTCTAAAAGATCATTCCACAAACTATAAATAGCATTGGGCAGATAATAGATACTTACAATAACAGCTTAAATTATCTCTAATAAATAATAATTAGTTAACTAACAAAAATCACCAGCCCATAATCATATTGACATGTTCTATTAGAGATTCGGCCAAATTCAGGAATGAACAAGCTGAGACTATGAATTGGCAATTTACCCCAGTGACTTTGACGAGCTGTCCATCAGCGGCTCCCCGCAGCTCGGCATCTGGATACTTCTTCAGATAACTTAAGAAACCGTGCTTTCTGTAAGCATAATTCCATATCAAAATCACCACGGCAGGGACTAAGACAGCGACAACAACGATCAAAATCAATGGCTTCTTCACTGCCGCCATAAGGAACGCCCCGACAACCAAGCCCATAACTACAACCACCAAGAACACCCACATTGCCACCCTCGAAACCTTGAATCCCAATTTCACTTGCTCCCCCACGCTGGTAACCGCGGAACCGTACAAAGCCTTATTAAACGAGGAATGTCCGGCGGACGGACTGTTGTCGAGCCTGCCGGAACGGCGGTTGGAGCTGGAGGAACCCAATGGGCCGGAAGTAATCAGGCCAGTGGGCTGTATCGGCGTCATGGGCCCCGAAATTGACGAGGAGGTTGACTTCTTGTTAACTGGACCAGAACTTGACGACTTCATTCCAAGAGGCCCGGAATTCGGGCCGGATCTGACGGATCCACTATTGTGCTGAGAAGACGAAGAGTGCCGAGATGGAACTTTGGGCGGAACCAGCGTGTGATCCCCACTCGATAAATCTATACCGTACATTTTCCCTAACTCGCCGGACTTCTTAACATCGCCGCCAGTGTACGGGACGGCGCGTGAAGCCACAGTCTGTCCGCGCTCCTTATTCTGCTGCTCGGGTCGACCCGAGACGTAGAGGCCATTGCTTAGCTGGTGCGACCCGGTTCGGACGCTCATTTTAGAGGGAGAAAGTGGAGTGAAGTGAGTTCACAGGAAGAACAAAAGAAGAGGAGAGCTTTTAGTGGGAGCGAGAGATTGTAGGTCGGAATGGGGTGAGATGTTAAATGACGAAAAAGGGCATGGTGTAGTTGGGAAATGACGTTTGCATCCTTTTGTCTGCGAATTGGGGGAACAGTATGCACTGTGACACGCTGTCATGGGTGGGCGTTGGGATTTGCGCATAGTTTGTTGTTAGTTAGTTGCCAGAGACGTCAGCAGTTATTATTATTAATAATTAAATAACTTTCTAAAGAAGTCCCAATTGATGAAATCTATTAAATCGGGAGATAAAACTCTTAATAAAGAGTCTTATTGCTTAAGCGGTGAAAATTTAAAAATCACTTTTGTTAGATTTTCACTACGTAAGTGATAAGGCTCCTTGTTAGAAGATTGATAAGGCTCTTTAGTCGAACTGCCAAATTGATGTCTAAAGTAGAGGTTTTTCTTTTCATATTTTACCCATTCCATTAGGAACGTTCAATCACCATACATTAATATGACATAACATCAGTATATTATCACATTAAAAATTTATATTATGTTATCTCATATTTTGATGCCTCGTAAAGACACTAGATATCAATACTTTATTTTCTTTTCTTTGGGCATTTTCTATACAAAGTCAGAATACTTATCAAGTTATCAGGTCAAAAACTTGAATTAGACCTTTTTAAGGTTCATTCTTGCGTTCAAGTCGAAATCTTAGTTCTCTATTTGTCATTATATCTCTAATCAATCTATGTTAACCTTGAGAAAGAAACAGTATGTTCAACAATGCAATATTCGTAATTTGTTGACAGTACTATGAGTTGTATAAAGGAATTTTATTGTCTACTGCTTGACTTGCTACATGAGCAAACAAACCAGGATTTGACTTGATAAGACAAAAATAGACATCTTTTTTTGGACTAAACTAAAGGCTAAAGTCTCACAATCAACATTGCAAACAAGCTTCCTCGGAGTTGCGAGGATTCATAAATTATTGAATTGACAAACATATCCCTATAATTCAATTATTTTTTCCTTTGTATGCCATTCTTTGTGTCGGTCATGGTATGGATCGGGTCCACTAGGATACCCATAATTGGAGGGAGATAGATCCCCAAAATCAAATTGAATGCATGGCTAAGAAAGTTTCCTAACTCACCATTTATAATTGTGTTCATTGTAGCTTCAAATGAAGACTTGTTTAGTGGGACTTAATTTTGAACATATCTTCCTCTTTATAATCCATTAAAATTGGTGGTTCAAAATATTGACTATCAACGTGAGTTAAGATGAATTAATAAATTCTAAGCGTTAAATGGTGCCTAAAAAAGAGTTAGATTATCTCAAAAGTTATTATTATCTCATATATGTTAATTGGGGGTTCAATTTATTATATATTCAAGATTGTCTCATATGTTTTTATAGTTTAAAAATTTAAGTCAGTAACGAACTCAATCAATCTTAACCCATGTTTTCACTCATTCACTGGTTGATAATAGAAAATCTTTAGCACTGCTAAATTATTACTATTATATTGCTTATTGTTTCAAAATCTTGAGTGTAAAAACAAAATATTGTCATCACTTTCAAATCCTAAGTTTAAGAAAGGTGGGTGGGCTTTTGCTCTCTCAAGCTAAATAATAATATATTAATATAATAACAATATATAAGAGACATTGGATTTGGTCCTACGAATGTCACGCCGAAGGTGGTATTAATATTAATATTATTAATTTATACACATTTGCATGCTATGCCATTTATAGTTGGAGGACCACTTTGAGACATCTAAACAACAATTAAATTTAGCTGCACACTTAAATTTTGAGCAACTGAATTAATAGTTCAAGAATTCAGATTCAATTAACATCCAAAAACTCTAGTTTTTTCCCCTCCCCCACGGGGAAGTTTTAAGACTTCCCCCATCCCACTTGGAGTGTGGAGGCACCCCCACCACCATCAATTTTTAAAATGCAAAAAAAAAAAAAAAAAAAAAAAAAAAAAAAAAAAACCAAAAAGAGAGAAAGAGAGGAAAAAGAAACCTCCGAGCCCCCTCACTCCCCTCCCCCAAAACAACGACCCTTCCCCCTTCCGGCAACAACCTAGGTACTGTAACTAAATGCCACCGGAAGTTGCAAATAATAATAATGATGATGATGATGATGAGGGGTTCTCCCCTTTTTGGCTGTGCGAAAGCTGTTATAGTAAAGCCACTTTTGTAGAAGCTTGTAGATAAGTTTTGAAAAGTAAGAGTTCAAATTCAAATCGAACTCTTCAACTTGCTAAAGGATAAAGCTTATCCTTAAGAGTTTAAAACCGAATCGAACAATTCTATTGGCTAAGTCAAAGGCGGTGTAAGATTACTTAATAGTTAAAACTTGGACTTGACAACTAAGCATGAGTTGTAAAGGAAGAAGAAGAATTCAAGTCGAACTTGAAGACCGCATAGCTAGCGACAACCAAACACGAGTTGTTCGCGAGTTGCCTATGATGGTCTAATTTTCTTAGGGATTAAGAAATAAACTCTATAAATAGGGCAAGAGTTCATAAGCTTTCATAGCCTATTCCTAGAGAAGAGAAAGAGGAGTTTTAGAGAGAAAAAAGAGAGGTTTCTCCTAAAGGTATATTCCGATTTTCCTTCTTAGAATAGAGTTGTTTTCTCTTACAATAAGAGAAAAATAATCCATTGTGTTCTCCTTATGTATAGAGAGAATGTGTTCTAATCCTTTTGCAAGTATTGAAATTATTCTACAAGTTTGCACGTTGTTTATTGTTCATCTATTTTTCTTAGTTATCTCATTTCAACTTTAGTTGCAAAGTTTACTAATTCTACAACTTCTTCTACAAAAGGTAGAATTGGAATCTAAATCGATCCTAACAAAAGCAGTGAAATGGGCCCCATTTTCTGCTGCGACTGCAATTGCAACTTCTGGTAGCAATTACGGCAAAAAAAATTTTTAACGAGGGGGGAAGGTTCTCTCCCACGCTGCCAATCGTGGAGGATATAACCAACCCCCCTCCCCAAAATTTTTTTTCAACAACTGCTGCCAAAAGTTGCTACCACTTCTGGAGGCAATTGCAGTAGGAAAAATTGGTGGGGATGGTTCTGCAACTTCCGATAGCGGTTGTTGAAAAAAAAAAAAAAAAAAATAGCCCCCCAGATTTTGTCTGGGGAGGGGGGTCCTCCCACCCACAGCGAAAAAGGGTAGAACCTCCTATTATTTTTTTCTACAACTTCCGTTGCCACGTAGAAGTTTTCTGAGATGAATGCTGAAAGACGCATACTACCTATTTAGACTAAATAAAAATGAAAAGTTTAGAAAATGCAAACTGTTTCTTCCTCACACCACAAAAAATAAATATTTCTTCTGACTCAGTAAGTTGTCATTATCGTAGACATAATTTTAAGTTCACACATCTATATTTACATTTTGCTATAAATTTCCCACTTTCTGGCCATACATTTATTAAATGAAGCCATTTTTCACCAAAAAGAACACAAGATTGAGTCAAGTCTAACTAAAAAAAGTCCAATTACAGATTTTTCGCAAAAAGAAACACAAGATTGAGTCGAGTTTAGCTAAAAAAAGTCCGACTACAGGACCAATCCAAGATTCGTGAACATAATCGGGACCTTATCATGTGGTGCAGCCTAATTTGGTTTCTTGACAAGGACATGACAATACCAAATTGAGTTCCCCGCCATTGTTTTTACCCTTTAGCACTGTGTGTCGAATTAGTTCAGGAACCTAGACACCAATGTGCATTTGACATTCAAGTTGTAAGGTGCCATACCTAGCTAGTCTAGTGCAAAGAAATTTGGTACCATCTAAGATGCCTAGCTCAACAAGGGAACATGCATCCATAGATTGACATCACATAGATCGAAATTTATGCAAGGTATTGTTTCCTCAAAAGTATTCTCGATAACCCACCTCACCAATTATCATTTTTGTACAAATGACTAAATACTGAAACTAGACCCCGTTTGAAATGACTTTTGAAAAGTCAAAAGTCAGTCTTAAAGTAACTTAATCATAAAAGCACGTCAACAAGTAGTTGATGACAAGTAAAAAAGTTATCATAAATAAACTCCTGATCAACTATTTTAAGCACTAGACTTAATCGGGTACTCGGTTAATACTAACAATAGATTACTACAATTTCGTTACATTTGTACTCTCCTACTTTGTTGTCCTTTTCTCGTACTTGATATTCTGGTAAGGCACTCTCACTAAAAAAACATCTTTATTCTTTAAAACTAGCATAAAGTGAGTGATTAATTAAACCCATTTTGAGGAAATTCTTGATTCTATTAGACCAAATAACACTTTCGATGGATATAACTAAGCACAAGTGCATTCTTTTCCTTGCACACACCTTTATCCATGGAATCAATTTGACACTTGTCTTCATCACAAAATGGGCTATATTTTTATCCCTCCTTAAAACTTGTATAAAGTAAACCAACATTTTCCTTTCATATTTAATTAATTGATGCCTTGATTTCTTGCAATAATAAGCTTTCAATGATTCATAAGAAAATTGGAGAGTTTGGATTCCTGTGGAAAAGCAACTCTTCTCTCTCTCTAAGTATACTTTTGAAACAAGAATTCACGAGACATCTCTGAAGTCATCTCCCTCTGCCCTTTACCTGATGATGTTATGAAGAGCCAAGTCAATTCAAGAAACTCTCTTTCTGGAAAACCTGCAATTTGTTGGGCTTCTTATTTTTCACCATGAAACCAGAACATCCCTATGATCTTCATGCAATCTTTTCCCATGTTAATCTCTTCAAACTGCTCACGAGGTTTCCGGTTTCTGGGTTGCCACTCTTGCTGTCTTCTTGGACATGAGAAGACTTCCTTGAATTTCCTGTCTTTTAAGGTGAGAAGTTTTCATTTAAGTAATACATGATATCCCATATTTCTTATATATCTGCCCTTGGAACCCATGTTCCTGAACCAGTTCATGCACTTCCTGAAATCAATCCACACTTTCAGAAGGAAAACAACTTTTGATTGTCTGTTTTGAACGCCTTTCTTTCATTTCTACATTCTAGAAGAAAGATTTGATTATATTCAATGGCCACCTCATGTTTCAATCCATTTCGACTGCTGAAGTCAAAGAGCAAATCTTCATCCATACCTTCTACTTCAAGAAGACAGTTAAATTATGATGATGCAAACAACATGGAGAGGAAGAGATTTGACAGTTTGGAATCATGGTCAATGATTTTGGACTCCGAGAATGTCGAGAATTGGGAAGCATCTGAGGATCAAGAGGAATGGACCGCTGATTTTTCTCAGTTATTTATAGGCAATAAGTTTGCTTCTGGTGCACATAGTAGAATTTACAGAGGAATCTATAAACAGAAAGCAGTTGCTGTGAAAATGGTAAGAATCCCGACTCATAACGAAGAGACTAGAAGTTTGCTCGAGCAACAGTTCAAGTCCGAAGTCGCCCTCCTTTCCCGTCTTTATTCCGATCTCCAATATTGTGCAGGTAAGATTTTCCCTTTTCTCTCCAAGTGACAAAGATCACTCAATTTTTCTGATTAATTCAACTTCTTAGCACTTCCTATTCTTCCTATGCAGTTTATTGCTGCTTGTAAAAAGCCTCCTGTATACTGTATTATAACTGAATACATGTCACAAGGGACACTAAGGATGTATCTCAACAAGAAGGAGCCTTACTCACTTTCAACAGAGACAATTCTTCGGTTAGCCCTGGATATATCTCGAGGAATGGAGTATCTTCATTCACAAGGGGTGATACATCGAGACCTCAAATCGAATAACCTCCTTTTAAACGATGAGATGCGAGTGAAGGTAGCAGATTTTGGTACTTCATGTCTAGAAACACAATGCAGAGAAGCAAAAGGGAACATGGGAACTTACCGTTGGATGGCACCGGAGATGATCAAGGAGAAACCTTACACTCGGAAAGTTGATGTCTATAGTTTTGGTATCGTGCTATGGGAACTTACAACGGCTTTGCTTCCTTTTCAAGGAATGACCCCAGTCCAAGCTGCTTTTGCCGTATCAGAAAAGGTCTGATCTATAACTTTTACTTAAGTTTTTAGACAAAATAGTTCAACAGAGTCTTAAAGTCTGGCAACTTAATTTTTCACCTTTATTTGACCATTTTGTAGAATGAGCGGCCGCCACTAGCTGCAAATTGTCAACCTGCGCTAGCGCACCTCATCAAGCGTTGTTGGGCGGTAAACCCCTCTAAGCGTCCGGATTTCAGTGACATTGTCTCTGTTCTGGAAAAGTACGATGAGTGTGTTAAGGAGGGCAACCCACTCACTCTTCACTCGGGTTTGGTAAGCCGAAATGCTATTCTCGACCGCATAAAAGGTTGTGTTTCCATGAATTCATCCATACCTGTACATGCCTGACTCTTTTGGACAAGTAACAAGGGTGATGAAATGATAGATTGGTTTGTATATATTCACTCTTCTCTTAGTCAGTCTATCTGATGGATATCTTTTTGACTTGTAATCAAAAGGGTGTTCGAACCTCAAAGACTCGATAATACGACCTATAAAAACTTCATACTCTCTCTCTAAAGAAGTCTCAAGCCTGATCAGGGGCTTGCTGAAATGTTCTCTACTGGAAAAAAAGATTATGGTTCTCCAAGAATACTGAAAATGCGGTACTTTTGGCCAATAAAAAACCCACATGTATGTTCAAGAGAACAATAAATTGAGTCTTATGAATCCACAAGTCGGTTATTAATTTTACCAACTAGATAGATTATGAATTTTGTTCTCTCTACTCATAGCATGCAATTGCCACACTTTAGGATATATAGCAAAGTAATATTCCATGGTGCTCGGCAATCTTCCCCAAACGTTAAGTATATAAGATCTTTGAACAAGTCTATTTGGGGGTAAAGTACAGTGTTATTGTCCAATTGAACAGAAATCCACAACGGGGGGCGGGGGGAGCCAAGCCTAAAAATCGAAGGCCAACAAATCCCACGATAACAAGTTCTCGAAGAGCTCGAATTTAGGGCCTCACTAAAATATAATCCCAAATGTTTGACGGAATAAATGGCCCTCTAGGATTTAAGTCGTTCGTCGCTAAGTAAAAGGTCAAAAACGCAACTTGAGATTGAATTTTGTCTAAATATGCAATTCGTCCACTGAAGAAGACAGTAGTTGATTCTTGACTTGCTAGTTGTAGCCACCAACATTTACTCACCGAATCCGTTGATCTTCACTCCATTGAATATGATGTAAAAATGGGACCACTCCAAATACGTGCGAATTGGTCAGATTTCAAATAGAATAATTCTATTTCAACAAAAAGGAAGACGTAGAATTAGATAAAATTGAATAAAATATTCTTTTGGAACAAGAAAAAGACACAGAGTTAAACAAAATAGCCACATAGCACATATGTTTACGATTGATTTAAATGTGACGTGTGTTAAAAATAAGATCCTACTATGTGTTATTTTTTCTTTAAAAAAAAAAAAAAAGCCAAATAGCATAACTCTTTCAAATTGGGAATCGAACAAGTTATTTTCATGGTTATAATTATTTAAACACTTCTTACCTTAGAAATGTTAAAGCACTAAACATTTGATAACATTATGTATCAGCCACTAATATAACATAATCAGTTAATATGATTTAAAGAAGGTGCAGTGAGTCAGTGACATACTCATATTATATCACCGCACTGCCAAACATCTGGGGTTCGAACATTTTCACTTGTTGGCTAGTTTCTTAAGTTCCCCCCCCCCCACCAAGATCACAATACCAATAGGAGTTCGAGATCTTGAACTTCGCCACAGTTGGCTCATCAAGCATAATGGATAGAACCGAATTACATATCATTGAATAATTATTTTTTAACACCCATTCCCATGTTGTTATGACATCTGGTGTTCTATGTAAGTGCATCTATGCACATGATGTGACTGCATGTAATCCAGATGGCATGCATATATAAAATCATATAAGACATTAAGTGTCATAAATAGCATTTATATAGATATTGGAAAATTTTCACATCACTGAAAATCAAAAAGAATTAAAAAGTATATTCTTCATATCGTGGAATATTGTAGACTTGCAGCGCAGAAACATGCAAATAAGAAGACAACATTTTAAGCACACTTAATATCATTTCATTGGCTGTAATGAACATATATAGAAATTAGCACCCTCCATACTTTTTAACCATTTTAAAGGAAAAGTAAATTATAGTGCCTTGTGGGTAAGATGTTCGAATTTGATTAGAATTTTTAACCTAAACTAAAATTGGATTAGAAGTCAACTAAATTTGGTCATTCCTAAATAAAATTCTTAGGAATGTTGGTAATTTCCCAACTAACTCGTTTTGGCATCAACTCATCAATCTCAACTCAAATTGAGCTTATGCATGGACACGCGTCCTTTTTCCTAACAAGTCTAATAACGGGGACATGCATCTTATAAGCATTTCATAAATTCAATCAATTCCGACCACACATTTTATGAAACTCACGATTCTCTACTGCAAAAACAAGTCTACAATGACAAACAAAACCCACATTATTCCTTCCCAAAATAAAGGGCAATAAATTGAGTTAGGGAAAGCATAAATGCTCCTTGGGGGAATAACAAAAGTTATTCTTAATTTGAAAACATATTTATAATGATCGGACCCTACTTTTGTTGCCTTGTGAATAGCACCGAAACTTGTCAAAATTATCTTTTGAAACAAAAAGTCTCAAAGAGACAGCAGATTTTTCCTGGAAATTGTTGCTCCCCTTCGCAACTCAAGAAAAGTGAGAAATCAATCATGCACTCGGGTCTATGGATCCCATCTTCAATGTGAGAAATTTCCATTATTATTTCAGGAAAACTGATCAACTAAACTCCTGGAGAAAATCTCAAGAGTCATTAACCACACTCTTGCTACATTCGTGCTCTATATGCATTCTACAATGGTTTCGGGCAAGATTTTCCCTGATAAAACCAAGAATCTATGTCCCACAATTTCCAATCCATATTCAACTCGATCAAGAAGCAAAAACGAATAGACTTTACTGAAGCCGGTTACCTATCGTTGTTCTAGTTCTCACTCCGATGCTCGCTAACACCAGACCGCGTATATTGACCTCCTCCTTGATTCGGTCTTCGACTGCTTGTAGACCGCTATTCCCCAGTGATGCTGCTGCTAATCGACTAAAGAGCACATACTTCCCCAATTATAAATGGTAGAGGAATTTAGGTAAGTGGACAAGTTAGTACTTGAAAAAGGTACAAATCATGTAGGGGAAAACAAAGAGAGCAGCGAGTGATGCTTTCGTCTTTAATGTACAAGAAGATAAAAGCTAAAAACAAAAAAACAATTATTAATATTCATGGCCATAATTTAGCAATACCTGCTCAACGTGAAAATGGCAACATGCCCAGAACAAATATCACTGGAAATCCATCGGATGAATCCAATAAATAAGCAAATTCCCATAAAAGATAATAATCGAATTTAAAGATTAATGCAATCGGCAGCAAAAATTTGAACAGAGAGGGATTCTTTGCAGAATTTAATAAAGCCCAAGCAAGAACTACCCGTAATAATTTACATACATTGTATTCTAAGCAGACAGCAAAAGGTAAGTGCTACAAAAATGAAAATTCTTTGGATTTTGTAAGAAAAAGGGATTAAAGTTGAACCAACCTTCTTTTACTTTCTTTCCCCGGTTTTTAATTTGTCTCGGAATTTTTTCAAGTCCAAACTCCCCAAATCCTCTCCCCAAGAAAACTCACAAATTTCCTCACCGAACCCTTCTCCGGTTCTTCCTCCTTGACACCATCGTCATCATCTTCACCGCCACCAGTTTCAGCGCCACCACCGCTCGTACTCGCCTGCGCAGAGCTTGACTCCTCAAAAGCGTTCCCAACCACGCTCAACTCAGAATTTTTTGATTCATCCGAGGCTTGACCACTCCCTTTGAAACTTCTACCCTTCCTCCTCTCCCTCTTGCCCTTCTCTTTCTTGTTTTGCATCAGAAGACTATCTTCAAAAGCATCTATTACCTCATGTATCAGTTGACGGTTGGGAGAAGAATCCCACTTAGCCCAGTAGCTCATGTAGCACCGGAAGCAATAGCAGTTGAAAGAAGGCGGATGGTCAGCACCCACCTTTCCGGTACCAGCAGAGGGGGAGGCGGTTTTGTGGGTTGTCCTACCATTATTGTTGGAAAAGTTCGCAGAAGAGCAAGAGATGAGATAGGCCAAGACTTCTTTCTCCTCCGCAGATAGAGCCACTGTCAAAGTCAAGATGGTCGCCGGCAAAATAGATAAAAGCTGGTCGGAAAGCAGCGGTGGCGTCGGATGAACTGTACCTTTCTTGTATAGCTTCTTCATGACTGATTACAATTTACTCAGACGAAAAGAGACGATATACTTAGGTGAAAAATAATAGAAAGAGGGTGAAAATGGCCTGGTTTTCAAGGGCTGATGAAGTTTTTGAGGTCTGTACAGAGAGGAAAGAGAAAGAGAGCATAGAAATTGGTGACGTATTTTGGGGCTTGTTAACGCATTGGGGAACGTTCGCATGCTACGCAGATCCTTTTGCACGGACATTGTGAACAGTAGAATTACGAAGGGACGGTGTCTGATTGGTAGAAGGCGGAGATGTGTCCGATGGGATGGGCCCTACCCACGAATCTGATTCTCCTAATGTGTCAACCCTCCTTAATTTTCAAGAATGGCTCACAAGTTTGGGCCAAAGATGGAACTAGTGTAACACCCATGAAGCCCAACAAGAAGATCCAAATTCCATTTCTATATCGGGAAACAAACCATTCGATGAGATACAGTAACTCATAGAATGGCCCACACCCACATGATAATGTAAGACGAGTTTGGAAATTAAAGTGGTATGCACAATTAGGGATAACAATTTGAACCGACTCGACCATTAACTCACGGTGTTTTGAACCGAACAAGGTAAAAAAATACTGCCCCTTGGCAGGACGTGATCCGCAGCCCCGACAAGGGTCGCGGAGCCCGATCCGCCCCGCCCCGCTTAGTGTTTTTTTGAAAAAAAAAAGAAAAAAAGACAAAAAGTAATTATAAAACCCCAAATTTTACTAAAAATATTTTTTGAGGAGATAGTTAATTTCAAGTAACTTAGAACCCTCAAAATTTACCACAAAATCTCATCAAATCCCAAAAAAATATATAAAAAATAAGTTAAACGGGGTAGTATGCCGCCCCGAGACCTGCCCCGAACCGACATAGTCAGGGAGGCGAGGCGGGGCGGGGGTAAAATCTATTCGGGATGGGGTCGGGTCGATCCGTCTCGAATCCGTTTTATTGCCATCTCTATGTATAATCACCTCGATGAAGATGAAGCACTTAATGAGGTGACGTTACTGCATTATATACAAGGGCAATTAATGTCAAAGTGTACACGTATCTAAAGGACGATCTGGGAAACTATCATTAATGATACAAACCATTAACATGCATATAATCATTACACTATACTAGAAAAATTTACAGGCCACAGGTGATTAACTTTAATGTGTATCTAATCCTTAATCACGTCAGCCTTTAACTAAAACGTCCTAAACGGATTTTAAGGTAACCTCATTTATGACAGTGGACCCAACTGTCCCTTGATCTGCAATGTCAAAAGAGGTAGAAAATTTATAAAGTAGATATATCAGAAATCATGAAAAAAGAAAACAGCATCAAGTGGGATCCCGTGACCATATGTCATGGGCACATCAAAGGTACAAAGTGATTCAATAACATATTTGGACAAGGATTTTAGTGTCTTTTGCAATTTGTCAAGTTGGAACGTCTGGTTTATCAAACTGGGGTAATTGCTCATTATGTTGACAGTTACAGTTTTGTGGGGGGGGGGGGGGG